>ML785163.1:288533-334171 GCA_009831015.1 Picea engelmannii
TTTGCCAGTAACTTTATTAAACCCCCAAAACAAACCAAATCTAGCCATCAATTTTCAAAGAAGCATCAAGTGACACGAGAGAGCCCTCTCTGAGTTGAGCAGGCTAGTGCCTCAGCTCTAAATTTTGTTGCAACAGTTACCTCTGTCGTTTTTCTATTCAGCCGGATAGAATTTACAGAGTGATAACATTCTGGCATCGTTGTCGAGGACAAAAATGAAAATTTTTCTCTAGAAAGAACGACATGGTTGAGTGCTAAGGTATGAGAGAAAAAAACACTTAGGCACATATTGGTTGTATTCCTACTTTGGCAACTCCACACATCAAAAAATCAGTTTGAAGGTGATTCCACTGGTAGAAGAATGCAGAAATTTGAACTTTCACTGGCAACTCCTCTCTCAATGCAAAATCCATCTTCCAAAACATCATTAACGACTCCACTATCCAAAGATGAGTTCAATATCTGCAAGGTATGCTTCAATGAATCGCTCTCATATTCCTGGCTTTCCAAATCGTATTCCTCACATAAATTGGCAAAACTATTTGCATAAATTCAAAGATGGGAAAGGAAATGATGTTGCCTTGCACTTGATTATATTTCACATGCACATATGTAATTTGGGGGTTGAATTTCACGAGGTTTGTTTGATGAAAATGTTTATGGCTACTTTAGAGGGGGGAGAAAGATTATGGTATGAAGGTTTAAAGCCACACAACTTATACTCTCTCAAAGATTTCCATATAACATTCTTTAGGAATTATGGAGAATATAATTCTTCATCCTTGGTGTTTGAAGATTGTTGTGAATTTTGTGAACATTTCATTAAGTACCTTGAAAATGTTTTTGGAAATGAAGAGTGTATGAATGATGAAATCATAGAAGCCCTTTATGAATATTTAGCCCAACAACAAATAATAGCCCCTCCTTTGGTTGAAGGTGACGTTGATCAAGAAATTGTTGTTGAAAGTCATTTTCCTTCCCCTGAACTTGATGAAGATATTCAACAATATTTTCAGCAAGACAAAGTGTTTCAAGGTTGTCTTTCTCCCCCTATGAATGATATGGTTTTTCAAATTCTAATTGACATAGATGTGGATGAGGATTCTGAAAATGAATCAATGGAAACTTCCAACAATGAACAAACAAATGACATAGAGCTTCAGGAAAGAAACAAAACAACCTATGCCATTTTTCAATCAGAAATACAGAAAGATAATGAAGAGGCAGTGGTTTTATTTGATTCATTTGAAAATCATGGTTTTGAAAATGCATCCATAGGAACTCTAAATTGTGAAATAGTGCATGTTGTTATCTTTTCACATTTGCAAGAAGATTATGAGCAGGAACTTATTTCTATTAATTCATTTGAAAGTCAAAATGACAGTCCTCAAGCAAATTTCCATAAGTTTAATGAAACCAAATCAAAATTGTTTAATGAACAAGAGGATGCACATAATATGGCTGTCATATTTGAAGATGTTCAAGAATGTATGAATGTTTTTGTTGAGATGCATGGAGAAGTAGACAAACCTATTGCTGCAATTTCATTAGAAAATATTCTCAGAACTGAAGAAATAGAGCAGGAACAAGAAACACTTATGAAAGAGGCTTGTCTTTATGTTTTTGCTCATCAAGAAGAAATGTTTTTTCATGGTTTTCCAGATCCTGTAGACATCTTATTATAGTGTTCAATGAAGGAGGAGTTTGTTTCATTCATAAGTTCAAGTTTTGGATTCAACTTTTGTTTTCAGATGCCATTATTTACATTTGTCTACCTTCTTAAGAAAGATGTGAGCGGAGAAAAATCAGGAAGACAATTGCTTGATTGGTTGCATTGGCACTTCAGTATCACTTGATTGAGTATTCATTTCAACAGTTTTAGAGTAGATAGGAGTGTGCAAATAAGCTTGTTGGTCAAGAATTTTTCAATTTGGATTTCCAGTAATGTGTACAGTCATATTTTAGCAGTGTATTCAGTATTCAGTATCTAGTTGAGAGTAGTGTGCAGAGTTTGGTTTTCAGCAGACACTGGTGACAGGTCGAAGAAAGGTACACGGACATGTTTTGGGAGCATCCCAATGGATCAGGCACGTGGTCTACTGTTCTTTGCTACCTCACAGGGAGGATAGCATCCCCAATAGGAGCCTATGTTATCACCTGCTAATTTGTATTAATTTTTCTCAAAGCTTTTTGTCCTTATGTTATTTTTCCACTCAGACTTTCAAACTTTTTCACCAGCTCTGTCAAGCTCCCATCACCTAAATCCTTCACTCAATTGATCATCCAAAATAGTCATGTACTCCATGAGTAAAAAATTGGCAAATATCCTAAGCCTATACCTAGCCTTAATTCCTATCTAAATCCCTTAGTTCCATAACTTCATTCATTTTTACTATTATTTTCATATTCCCGTTGAAAATAAAAAAATATTCATTTTATTAAGCATCCTTATCCCATCCACAAAATCATGTGTTAAGCCTCATATGCCCAAAGTCCTTTGAAAATAGAAAAAAAGGGGTTTTTTATTATTAATATAAATATTTTTATATTTATATTATTATTTAATCCAATATTTGATTTATGAAATCACGTCAAATCATGGGCACGAATATCAACTTATAATATGGAAAAGTCAAAGGTTGGATGGAGGGCCCACATACATATCTGACATTAAAGTAATGAGAAGATTAATTATGTGAAGGCGGACCGGGGAAAGCTATCGTGGTTTATTTGGTGGACACACGTTTTTACGTGGAGCACATCCAAGGTAAAAGCATTCTGGATTAAACTGTTTTTAGCCCAAGTCCAATATAATAAATGCAAACATTTATCATATGTTTTATGTGCGGCATTTATCAAAGGAATCTGTAGGGATCATGAAATGTTTTTTTTCTGAAAATTGTCATTTGTAATCATTGTAGAAGTTGAAACGTTTCACTTCAGTTATTGTAACTGGTAGCAACTTCAGTTATTGTAACCGGTTGCACACTGAAGGAACTTGAATTGTATAAGTGTTAGAGGTTCTGAGTGTATTAATGGTAGGCAGAAGTGCAAGAGCACAGTTCTGGTGGTTCTGAACTTCATTGTATTTTTGTGGGGCTGAATTGAATACATATGCAGTAGCTTTGAACTATTTATGAAAATATTCTAATGGCTATTATATGAGTTTTGTCTTGCCTCGTTGTATGTGTTTCTTGTGATCTTTTATGTCATATACATTTTTCTTCTGTTTAAATTGGAGAGTTAAAGGCCCAGAATTCAGCATTTGATGCTCTTGGCTTAAGCAATTTAAACTGTGTATGTTTCTTCTTAACTAATTCAGAATTCATTTTTGTAATGCTCTGATGTGGTTATTTGTTTCTCTTTCCTCTTACCACTCTAATTAAATTCAAGTTATAACTCAAATTCATTTCCTCATTTAGCCTTTATACTCTGGAGACTTTTACAGGCCAGTCAATGTTTTCATTCAATTTCTGAATTTTGACTCCATACCCCAAAGTGTTCATCCCCTTCTTTGCCAGCAACTTTATTAAACCCCCAAAACAAACAAAATCTAGCCATCGATTTCCAAAGAAGCATCAAGTGACATGAGAGAAATCTCTCTGAGTTGAGTAGGCTAGTGCCTCAACTCTAAAGTTGGTTGCAACAATTACCTCTGTTGTTTGTCTATTCAGCCGGACAGAATTTACAGAGTGCTAACACCCTCTAGTCCATCCCCTCTATGAAATGAAAAGCGTGCAAACTCTAGACTTAAACTATCATGTGATGTATAGTATCGGAGCTTAATACATCATAAAAAGCATACATTCAATTTAAAAATAATACAAAACCATGAAAATCAAGGGTCTATGCAAGAGGCCTAATGAATTCTCATTAGGAAAATCAATAGCATAAGGGTTTTGATGAGTTTGAAGGTTTCTCCTTGTGAAGACTAAGGCCCTAAACAATAATGCCCCGTAATTAAATTTTTAATTAAAAAATGCTAAATACTCATAAACTATGAATAACATTGTAAAATCTAAAATGATTGCAAAACCATACTTGGGTTGAAATTGTGATTTGTCTCTAATATTAATATAGAATAAAATAATAATTAATGATAATACACTTATAATTAATTGAAAATATAACATGGTTTTTATATTTAAATTTGATATAGAACTTAAATATTTGTACTAGAGTAGTCAGGTGCTTTAGTTTACTATAGGAAGATGTTGCCAAGTTAGGATTAGGTTAGGTTAAATAAAGTTACATTAAAAAAAAATGAATTTGATTTAATTAAAAGAATAATAATTAGTTTAATTAAAAAACCTTAATAAAATAAATTTCGATCAAATTTTTTAAATTATAATTTTTTTATTATTATTCAATATCAAGGAATTAAAAATTTATTATCATTCAATATTAAGAAATTATTTATATGGGAAAAAAATTTAATATGACTTTTATTTTGTTTTTATAATTGTATTGGTCATATTAAACTTATGTTGCATAAGTTTTTGAAACTGGGAATGTTGAGAACGTGGAACTAGTAGAAGTTTCCCTCAAATTTATAGGAAACTTGAAATTGGGAGATGCAATAATATATATTAAAAAAATATAAAAGATATTTTAGATTACAATGATACTTTAGATTACAATGTATAGAGATATTGATACATTTTAAATCTTACTTCAATAAAATTGAAGGTGACAATGTTTCTTCTCTTGTAACAACTACAATATTGAAATTACTAATTTAATTTGTGCTAATAATTATATGAATATATTTAACATAATACTGAAAATTTAATATCCATAAATATTCCATTAGAAAATGAGAAACAAAATTGAAAATACATATATACAATTTTAACATCTTTTTAAAATTAAACTTTAAATATATAAACTTTAAACATCTTTGTAAATTTGAAGCATTATTCTTTTTTTATTGGAAAAAACAAAATTTCTAATATGAAAATACAATAAAATTCAATGATATGGTTGGTTGATATCAACTACATAGTGGAGCAAATGCTTGTGGTGGATAGGTATGGATTTATTAGACTTTCATATTTAGTTTGGGCTTGAAGGAAAACATGCATACATTAAAATATTTTCATATCCACAACTATAAAGTGAGTATTATTAAGTTTTTTAACTTAACTAGTTTTTGAAATAATATTTACATGTACTTAGTCTTAGTTTTATAGTGATATTTTGAATAAATATAATGAAAATATTTGTAAGAAATTATGTATTTGTAATAATGGAATAAATATATTTACATTTTAATTTAATATAATTCTAATTTAAATCTCTTCTTTTAGGAAATTCGTTCCCAAACTCCCATTTCTTTGATGTTGAAGCTCCCAAAAAACTCTCAAGTTCCCAAAAGAGTTCCCAACCAATTGGGGATGTTCCCAATCAGTTCCCAAACTCCAGTAACCTACTGAACTAGTTTAAGAGATGTTGGAATTGAACAAATTTATACACTATCATTCTAATGGAGTTATAATTTCCCCCAAAATAATACAAAATGTCATAATTAATTTAAAAACCCATCAAAAACATATAAATATAGGTTACAATAAATTATTTTTTCTAATTTCACTGAAATTTTTTTATTAACTTATTATTTTATTTTAGAATTCCTTTTTAATTAAAAACATATAAATATAGGTTACACTAAATTATTTTTTCTAATTTCATTGAAATTATTTTATTAACTTATTATTTTATTTTAAAATTCTTTTTTAATTTATTTTTTTAATAAATCTAACTCTTTTTACTATTTTTTTAAATACTTATTAATAAATTAATATAAGATATACCTATAACTTAAACAATAACCACAAAATGATGCTTCCTAATAATAATGGTACATCCAGAATGGTTATCGTGAATGCTATGACCACTCAACTTTGACTTATTAATAGGACCATTAATTCTAACAAATCACATAGTAAAAATTCTCAATTTGAAACATAAAGAGCTGCAACATTACATTTCAATTTGATAACCGTAATTTCCAATTTGACACCTTAAATTACTACAATTGTATTGGTAATTTACATTTACAATTCCCAAAACAATCTCTTAAATCTAAATCTGAAAACTAAATCTACAGTTCCAAAATTAAAGAAAAATGAATTATAAAAAAAAACTAAATCTACAATTTTAAAATTCTTTTGGCACTTCAATATTATATTATCTTAGATATATATTCGAGATTTACATTTGCAATTTCAAAAACAATCTCTTAGATCTAAATATGAAAACTAAATGTAAAATTCCAAAATAGTGGAAAACTAAATCTAGAATTCAAAAGTTCAAGGGAAATAAATCAAAGTGGGTTAATTTTGGAGTAATCTTGTTTTTTTAGTTATTTTTCTGGCAAGTTTTTCACCATGTAGTAGTTTTAAATTTTTGGTCGATTTAAAAGTTTAATCGATTTTCTAAACATCTGAGTTGGTTTAAAAGGAGACAAAACCTCTAAAGTAAGATTTTGAAATGCATAAAACTTTAATCAATACCAAACTCAAACTACCCCTGAAAATTTAACCGGATTTAAACCTTTTTTTATATGAAAAGAGAAAGATGGCTGCCTAGTTAGCTTACTCCAAATAAATCTACCACACAAAGATTCTTTGTTTCAAGAACGGCTTAAAATTAAAGGAAAATCCTGCCAGCTTTGTCGGAAGAAGATTCTGTTCAGTACAGGATTGTCTTATATCCATTTCCACCTAGATGTTTGAAGGCGAGTCTTGTGATTACAACGCAAATTCATTCGATTCACTTTTTTGACAGCAATGTCGAGTGAGACACGTCTTAAACGCTAACGACAACCGACATTCTGCATTTGACAGTAGCACCAGCGGGGATGCACAGTGCCAATATTCCGACGCCACGCACATCCTCCACGCCGTATTTTGCTGTAACGCAATCCAAATGCACTGATACTCAATTCGACGAAGCAAATTGATTGGCGTCACCGCGCGCTATAGCGCAGCAGCCTTTAATATGGACTACAGTAAGACTAGTGAAACACATGGGTCCGCCAAACAGTCTCCCGTCTCTGTCTTTCATTTCAGGCCTGCAATAACATTGTCGATGGTTAGTACAATGGACACGCACGCAAATCCTGGACTTTTCTCGGAACTGAACTTCGAACTTGCACAACGATTTTCAGGAACGTATACAACCACAAACTCGCAGGCCATATTTTGCGCCTATTTATTTTGTTTGTGGAAACCATTATATCCTCATCAAAAGAATTTTGGAATACAGGAAAGATCGTTGAAGGTCCGGGAGTTTCATTTTATCTTGTAGGAGAATAGCAGAGGTGGCCATTATCCTTCTGCTATCAAAATGAAGGTATGTTCTAATGTCTCTTATTCTCTTCCTGTTGTGTTCTAGGGTTAATGATTTGAAAGATTCTGTATCACATACGCGATTAACCATTATTTGGATGTGCAGAAAATAGTGTTGAAATCGACTATGGAGGATGAGAAAAGCAAGAGTAGAGCCATGAAGGCCGTTGCAGGTGTTGGAGGCACGAATCTCCAATCCCTGCCTCCTCCACAATATTTTATACCATACAATATATTAGGTATATTTTATCACCATACGATATATTAGGTATATGATTTAGGCTTACTAATGTCGCCAATTCTGTGTTTCAGTGGATTCCATTTCAGTGGACATGAAAGAGGGAATGATCACTGTGGTCGGAGAAGCAGATCCCGTGTGGCTCACAACAAAACTAAGGAAAATGGGGTTCAGAACAGAGTTACTGAGCGTGGGTCCCGCTAAAGAAGAGGAGAAGGAAGAGAAAAAGAGCGAGGGTCCTGCCAAGGATGAGAAAAAGAGCGAAGGTCCTGCCAAGGATGAGAAGAAGGAGGCCGAGAAGGATGAGAAGAAGGAAGCCGAGAAGGATGAGAAGAAGGAGACCGAAAAGAAAAAGCAGGAGAAGAAGGCTCCAGAGCCAGCTGCAGCTCCCACAGTTTTGTATTATGTGAATCCCAATGGCTATGCTCATTATAATGAGCTATCTTCTTATCCTGTTGTGACAGAAGAGTATCCCAGTACCTGCACCATCTCATGATAATTTACTAACAGCTTCAAGCTTGATAATTTAATAATAGCTTCAAGCTTAACTTTTTTATATAATGTTCTGTTCATATTCTAAACATTTTAAGTTTTTTATTAAATTTTGAAAAATAGTAGGAACTGAAATTGAGTAATTGAAATTTCATATAATCAATCTTCCAATATTTGTAAGGAGTTGAATTTATTTATACATTCAAAAACATGATTTGAACATTGTATAATTACAATTTCATCAATAATCATGACCATAAAAAATAAAATATTATGATAAAATGTTTAGACTACATTCTAGTTTTATTATGAGAAACCCAACCTTAAGTTTTATATAATGCTACCTTTTTATCTTAAGTTTTATATAATGCTACCTTTTTATTATGAAAATTTCCTTCAACAGTTTTATAGGGATGTGTTTAAAAGGTATAAGGTGGATTTGTTTTAAATTTTAGATAAGGGATGTATTTGAAAGGTATAAGGTGGATTTGTTTTAAATTTTAGATAACATAGATAAGGTGAGTAATATCCACTTTGCACACTATTAATAATTGGTAATGTGTTCTTTTCTCTTTGTCTATTGGATAGTGGATGGTGAAAATTATCCTTAAGTCATATTGCTAATGATTGGTAGTGTATCTTGTTTTTATTAATTGGTAATGTGTTCTTTTCTCTTCATCTATTGGATAGTGGATGGTGAAAATTATCCATCAAACATATTGTTAATGATTGGTAGTGTATCTTATTTTTATTTATTTTTATGTTCATTGAATATCCCATTATCCACTCTCTAACCAATGGGATGAATATTAGTTGCCATGTCCTTGGAAATATCATTTTTTTTATAAATATTATTTGATGGACACTGAAAATTAAGTCCCAAAAAGTGTATAGCTATATTTTATTTTATTATGAAAATTTTCTTCAGAAGTTTTAGTAGGGATGTGTTTAAAAGGTATAAGGTGGATTTGTTTTAAATTTTAGATAACATAGATAAGATTTAAGTGATGTCCACTTTGCACACTATCAATAATTGGTAATGTGTTTTTTTCTCTTTRTCTATTAGATAATAAATAGTGAAAAGTATCCATCAGTCACATTGTTAATGATTGGTAGAGTATCTTATTTTTATGTTCATTGGATATCACATTATTCACCCTCCAACCAATAAGATGAATATTACTTACCATGATTAATAATGATTTTGGTAAATATCACTTATTCTATAAATACTATTTAAACCCACTTAAGAAGATCCAAAAAAACAATATTTTATTTTGATAAAAATTACTTTTAATTTTTTTCAAAAAATTCTCCTTCGAATTTACTCCATTCACTCCATTCGGAATGATTGATTAATTGAATTCGTGAATTTTTTTTATTTATGATAAAGTTTAAATAAGTCACTGTTAAAAGATCCACCAAAGAAACTTTAGATCGCATGGCTTAGTGCAAAGCGTAGCTCGCTTGAAAGTTAAAATTCATTCATGTTGAAGTATATGACTTTGTAAAGACAAATATATTGAATACCTTGACATTTGTTTTTGACACTCTTCGCATGAATACAAATATCTTAAAGAGATATACAATCTGGCTGTTATAGAATTGATTATTATGCATCAATTTATTATTATTTTTTGAATAGTGAAAACAAATATTTGAAGTGATGAATTTTTTTTCTTCAATTACAAAGAAAACAAATATTTGAAGTGATGATTTTTTTTTCCTCAATCACAAAAAAGTCTAGAGAACCTATAAGGTATATGCTTTATGTGAAATTTTATGTTTAAGTCAAGACATATGCCTTATGTGAAATTTTATGTTTAAGTCAAGGTATATGTTTCATGTGAAATTTTATGTTGAAGTCTAGAATTTATAGAGCATATGTCTTATGTGAAATTTTATGTTTTATTTTTTAATTATAGATTTGTATATATTTATCAAATATTATTAATAATGTTATAAATAGGATATATAATTTGAAAGTAATAATATGAAATTTGAAAGTAAAATAAATATTTTAAGAGAATTTAGGAAAATCTTTCTTAAAATGTAAACAAAGATACTAAACTATCCATTTTTTAAGAATATTTTTTGGAATCTTGATAAAAAAAAATTATTTGTTTATTAAATTTTTAAGTGTTTTTTATAATCTATATATTTAGTTTAAAAAAAAATTGCAAAAAAAAAAGATACTGAAAATTAAGTTAAAAATTAAAGACCAAGAACAATATGTAGAAACATATAGCCAAGAGGTATCCTATTTAAAATCCTATGGAAAGTATTAAACAAATAAAAACAGATCTATCAAATAAGATAGAAGAGATGAGAGAAATTTACATGGAAAACCTCAAAGGTAGGGACACATATATGGAAGTAATGTCTTCTATTCTTCATATAACTCTCCCAATTATATCAACTAGAGCACACACATGTATGGAGTTCAAAGGGATCCACACAAATCTCAAGGATTTGGATGATCTAGTCTAAGGACCCGTAGGGTCCAAGCTAATGATCAATCCCATAAGTGACCCCCAACTCTTCTTTGATTTATGACCAATTACCTCAATTTATTGTAACTAGGAGAAGTCGGGACCCTACCCTTGATTATTCCCTATAATCAATGGTACATGTCTCTCATGGTTACTATAAATTGAGACAATTGGTCTTCAATCATGAAAGATTGAAGGGTGGCTTATGGCATTGATCAATAGCTTGGACCCTATGGATCCTTAGGATAAATCATTTGTATGCTTGAGAGTTGTATGGATCTCATTTTAACTACATACATATGTGTGATCTACTTGATGTGATTAAGAGTGTTATATGAAGAATAGAAGGCCTTGCCTCCATGGTTATTTCCCCACCTTGGGGTTTTACCATGTCAATATATGTTGTCTCTTTTCTCTTATTTGATATATCTACTTTTATTTATTGATGCTTTCCATAGAAGTTTATATATGATAGATCTTGATTATATGTTTCTACATATTGTTCTTTTTCTTTCAAGGTATCAAACTCATATATCTAAGATCCCATCGAAAACATCAAATACATAAAAGTAGATCTATAAAATAAGAGAAAGGAAGCAAGAGAAACTTATGTGGTAAAATCCCAAGGTACGGAAACATCCATGGAAGTAAGAACTTATATTCTTCATATAACTCTCCCAATTACATTAGCTAGATCACACATATTTATGGAGTTCAAATGGGGATCCATACAAATCTCAATCATATGGATGATCTAGCCTAAGGACCCACATGGTCTAGGATAATGGTGAATATCATAAGCCTCCCTCCACTCTTCCTTGATTCAAGACCAGTTGCCTTGATTTATAGAAACTAGGAGAAACTTAGACCATCGATTATAAGGCACAATCAGGGGTGGAAATCAACCAAACCATGAAGATTGATGATAATATCATCAATATATAATGGAGAATTAGTGGAAAAGAATGACATGTATGAGTGTAAGTAACCACTACCTCAGAGACAGAGAGGTCACCACCAAATAACTCCCAAAATTGTCTCCATATGCACATGTGCAATATTACATAAGTCTAGTGAGATCATGTTACATGTATAAGTGCTTCACAAATGATGTTATAATGATTATCATTACGAAACTAAGTACAAAACTACATCAAGCCATTAGACACCATTAAAACATATTTTAACAAAAAATACATGAAAAATACATTTTTTCAAGAAAACCTTTAGGAAGTCTTGTTTTTAAATTTTAAGGTGACATTTTAAAACTATCAAATCTACTAAAAATAAATAAATATTAGTGTTTCTCAATTCTTCATTGCAACTATTGTTTTTCAAATATTTAATATGATTATATGTATTTTTAAAAAAATCATCCTCTAACAAATGTTATTTTAAAAAATATCATAACATTTAGAGTAATAAAAAATTTGAATAATAAAATAATAAATACATGTAATGTAATGTAATATATATATATATATATATATATATATATATATATATATATATATATATATATATATATATATATATATATATATATATNATGTATTTTTAAAAAAATCATCCTCTAACAAATGTTATTTTTAAAAATATCATAACATTTAGAATAATAAAAAATTTGAATAATAAAATAATAAATACATGTAATGTAATATATATATATATATATATATATATATATATATATATATATATATATATATATATATAAAATATTATATAATGTTCAAAATTTCCAACATCAAATGTAACAATAGAAAGGAAAAATTGATGCAATTTAATATAAGAGCACAAAAACCATTAAATTTATATTCTTCCTTCCCTATCATGAAATTCATATGTTTTCCTTTTATAAACTTTGAATGAGCAAAATTATGAAAAATTATTAAAAAACACTTTTTAAACCTCGCATAAAAGCCACACTGGTCAACTTATCGAGCGGTGGTGGTGGAGTTAGTGGGTGATAGAAGATTGGAGGGAGAGAGGTGGTGGTGGTGGAGAGTTGAAGATCCGATTTAATGAATCATGTATCCACCTCCACCGCTTCCATTTGGAATTTTTTTGACACACAAAACTATAGTTTGTGTATTTTCCATAATATTTCACTTCGACAATAGTATTGAGTGACACTTATACCATTGGAAAGATATTGACGATGATATCTACAATTTCATCATGACACAATTTTTCTAAATTTTAATTAGAAGAAAAAATAGAATATAAAAAAAATATGTTTTTAAATGTTTTGTGTATTTTCCATAATATTTCACTTCGACAATAGTATTGAGTGACACTTATACCATTGGAAAGATGTTGACGATGATATCTACAATTTCATCATTACACAATTTTAATTAGAAGAAAAAATAGAATATAAAAAAATTATGTTTTTAAATGTCAAAATATGTACGAATCTTTTGGAAATTAGATCAAATATATAGCAATAAAGTTGTGTTTATAATTCCTCGTTTTATTTGACTATTAAGAGAAACTAAACTTTATTATTTGAACGCATTTTTTTTTACAAATGATCGAGTTTAAATGATCATGATTGAAATGGTTTAATTATAATTTATATGATTTCACAGATGAATTAAAAATATGTTAACATGACACAATTCATGATATTGATTTTTAAGATTAGGACAATTTGTAGATGTTATTGACAATTTATAGATGTTATTGACAATTTATCTAGTGTGACAAGAAACCATAAAGGTGTATTGATGAAGGATTGCATTAACATTTTATTACACTATAATTATAATTTTAGTTAGGAAATAGTGAAATTACGTGGTTATGCTATATTTTAATTTTGGATTTTGAACACTGTTAATTTTTTTTATTGTAGTGTGTGCAAGCATAACAAATATGCCTATTGATCGATCCACACATGGGTAATCGGGTTGTATGGTAAGAATACTAAGTACCATTAAGAGAGGAGGAGAATTATTCTCATTTCCATCTAGCACTCCTTTCACTGGTCTGAGTTGAAAATCTAGGAATACGTTTACTTTGAGGTTGCATGCTTCCTTTAGAGCAGGCCATAGACTTGGTCACTCACAATGATTAGTTGAAGAGAAGACGATAAGGTGATAAATGTATTCCTTAGTGACCATCAATCTATCAACAAAGGGAAATGCATATCATTTAACAATGTCTCCACTATTGAGCCATTTCCCCACCAAGAAAAGTTGGATACTTTGAAGAGCATGTCAATGATGACACCCTTAGAAATACAATAATGAAATTCTTGAGGGAAATGAATTACATAGTACATTTTGGTATTGTTAATGAATTGGAAATTGATAATGAAATGAAAAGTTAATTAAAAACTATGAAAAAAAATTTATTTTAATATGCATATTATTTTATGAGAAAATATTCATAAAGTGTGTACTACATTTAGAAAAAAGATATTAAATTAAATAATGGTAACAAAATAAATATATAAATCAAATGGTATATCATAATATAAAGGGAGATCTAGTTAATTAAAATTACTAAGAAGAATGCATATGGTATATCATAATATAAAGGGAGATCTAGTTAATTAAAATTACTAAGAAGAATGCATAGTTAATAGAATATCCATGAAATGATATTAAGTTAATTATTAATTAGTAAAAACAAAAGTCTTAGCCTTACTAATATTCTAATTTTCCTTCTTACTAGCTCTGATGAGAATAGAAAATATTTTTTCTCAAGAGTTAAGGAAGTTTCTTTGGAAAAAACATAAGCCCAACCATAAACGCTTCCACTTGATCAATTGGAATATTGTACATACCCCAAAGGCATACAGGGTGATCGAGAGTAAATTATCCAACACTAATGAACATTTCTCTTGGAGCAAAGTTGTTGTGGAAGCTACTCACGAGAAAGAATGAGTGGTGGAAAAAATCACTCCTCTTTAAATGCTTTTCAAGAGATTAACTTCATATCCTTGAAAAATCCCCAATGATCCAAAGTAGTTCTCAAATTTGGAAATTAATCAAGGCCTCCCTCTCTCTTCTCCAAAGTCTCTTAACTTGGATTTTTGGGAATGATAAAAATATCGATTTATGGTAAGACAATATTATGGGGAAGACCCATTTGATTCAACAATCCTTCTTTCTGCCTCTTCAGGACTAGTTGAAATCCCAACAAAAGCATTCTCTCTTTGATATATCTTCTTGGTGTAGATCTTCTAGCACTTGGATTGGTTGGGACCTATGAGATGTTCATGTTCAGTTGAAGGAAAATGCTCACTCCCTACTCCTCAAGATTCAAGGTGAATCCCCCTGACATAAGGAGGTATCAGATAAAAGAGGATGAGGAGACCAAGGATGTTTTGTTCATAGAGGCTAGAAAGGTAATCTTCATAAAATAATCCTACCACCTAAATCAAGATATGGGACAATTATATGGAATTCAGATGGGCTTCTGAAAATAAACATACTTTGTTGGACCTTTTCGCATGGGAATATCCTTACAGGGGATAATCTGTGCAAGAGAGGAACACATGGTCCTACCAGGTGCATTCTATGTTGCTATGATTGTCAATATTCTTCTCCCCTTCTTTTAGAATGTGAATTCTCCAAGGAAGTTTGGCAAGACGCATTACAAGAGCTCAGCCACATATTAATTAGTTGTTTGGGATGATGTCAATCACATTATCAAGGTTATTTCCTACAAAACCCCGTTTTTAAAAGACTTTTGTTGGCTCTTCCAAAGTCCATATGTTGGAAGATTTGACTTTCACGAAATAGAGAAATCTTCAAAGGGGAATCTTCTCTTCCAAGATTGATTGTTGGAAAATCCATTTCCTTATTATCTCAACACTTAAACTCTTGTCATATTAATCTCTTCCATATCAAAGATTTGGAAAAACAAGAGGAATTATGGTTTCAAATATTTTATTTGCATATCTTTGTTCACTCTTTAGTCCGACCTAGATTACACTGGAAACTTTTGTGTTCCCCTTCCCAGTTCAAGCATTGAATCATCATTAGAATTCCTTCACAGTGTGTTTTGATAGAGCTTCAAAAATAAATATTGGGGTGGTAAGAGTGGGTGGGGTTCTTTTTCAGCCCTAGAGGAATAGTGGAATTCAACTTTTCTTTGATTTTAGGTCCAGCCTCCAAAAATCACGTGGAATCTTAATCCTTGTTTCAAGGGGTTCAGATAACAAGTGGTCATCAAGTTCAACATATTAACATACTAGGGGATTCAAAAAACACAATTTGGTACTTCATTTAGGGAATCTCTCCGAAAGATGAAAAATTGTTCTCTATCATCTGAAGAATAAGAGATTCATTGTAGAACATTCATCGGGCACATATTTACCATATTCTCTAGAAAAACAATGGATTAGTCAATAATTATTAAAATGTGGCAATCACATTAGAAAAAGGGGTTCTAGAGATCAATGGGCCACATCGTTTTAAGCCAATCCCTTAATGATGGTTTTCAAACACAATACCATTAGAAGTACACATGTGGCATTTTCTTGTATGTGTTTTGACATCAGAAGAGAACACTCATCATCTTTGTTTGATAATTATCTAGGTTTTAATTTGGCATATATCCACCCCCTATGCTCATTTCAGGCTCGTGGTAGGATTTTAGTGCAAGATCGTAGGTTGGTGGTCAAAATTCATTTTAATGCATTCGTGTGGGTTTTGAGTTTGATTGGATATCAACTCCTTGACTTGAATACCCCATAGCAGAGATAGAAATAGAGGATAAAAGGTTTAGGGTATTTCCTACTTATGCTAACTAATGTAGTGATTTTCACTTGTGATTCTTGGCATATGCTATAGATTATACTCAGCATGACCTTGCATAGTTAAATATGTTAAATAAATCATTGTATACTTAATAATTGTAAGGATAAGTATCTTTTTCAGAGCCTTTGAATTTCGACCAGGTTTAATCTTAGCTCCTCTTTTGTAACTCTTTGTAGTTTCTTCAATCACACGTTTTTCTAATTCAAATCCTCTAGTTTTTGTTAAAAAAAATAAAAAAGGTTAGTAAAAATTAATTACTAGTGCACCCTTAAGTAAAGGAGAGAAAATAGGAACAAGAACTACCTTAGTTTTAGGTCTACAACATTGACCCTATAATGACCTCCCAAACTAGTAATGGAGGCCTCCAATCAAGGAAGAGCCACCCCCTCTTTTCGAAACATAGTGTTTGGATGCGGTCGTCCACCTAAGACCCCTTCCCTCATCCATAATACCTCAAGTATGCTCAACCCAATGGGCACAGAAAAATCAAAAGAAGCTAAGGAAACCCCGACAAGATCATAATTTCTCCCAGCTCAAAACCATCAGAACCTGAAATCCGACAAGAAAATCCCATTGACCTACATCCCGCAAGAAGAGGAAATTTTGCAGTACGAAATCATGTCGCCCCTCCTAGGGGAGGACATCGAGTACATGCAATATCATGCCCTCATATGCAAATTTATGGGCCTCTGTCCATCGGAGAAAGCCCTAATTTGGTGGATCAAAACTAGATGGAAGCCCAAAGGGGAAGTCTCCCTAAAATTGGGATACAAAGGATCATTTATGATCTTCAACCTAGAGAAAGATCGAGAAAGAGTCTTCCAAGGAGGATTGTACTTCTTCAACTCTTCTAGTTTAAACACGAGGATATGGAAAGAGAACTTCAACATGGAAAAGGAAGATTTCACTGCAGCTGTGGTATGAATTAGATTGTACTCACTCATGTAGGAGTACTGGTGCACGAAAATTCTAGAGGGTTTTGTAAACACTCTTGGATCTTTTGTCAGGATCACATAGGCCACCCTTCAAGGTCATTATACCTCCTACACATGTATTTGTGTCTACCTCAATGTCTCCAAAGATCTACCACCATAAATATGCCTCAAATATAGGGATGTCAACTGGATCCAGGACCTGGATTATGAACACATTCCCTTTCGGTGCCGAAAATGTCATGCTCATGGGCACCTTTTTATGGAATGTCCCATGAATAAGAAAACATATCCCCCTAATCCCCAATCAAAAAAGGACAAGACATGTTTTGAAAAATTCCAGGCAAAGCAAAAATCCAAAAATAAAATACATGCCCAACCCAAACCCAATGTCCCTCACACTAGTAATAGTTTCTACTCAATAGATAACCTCTTAGAGAAATAAGTACCTGACTCAATCCCATTCGGAAAATCCCAACCAAGTTCCCAACCTAAACAAGAAAAGAAACTTCTCTCCAATAGTGCTCCATCTTCCCTCATGTTTTACCCCTAGCTATAGAACCATGATGATCCAATGGTCCCAACTGAACCCCTAAAGGTGGAGCAAAATGAACTGGAAGACATGGATCTAGAATATCTAGATCTACAAAGCATAGCAACAACATGTGAATGGAATGAGGAACACTCAATACTAGGTCAACAAATAAGACTATTGCAAAGTACCTTCATCAAATCAAGGAATAAAGAGAATGGAGGAGCGACCCAAAAAGGTAAGAAAATCTTATTTGCATCTTTAGGAATGAAGAGCACTTCAAGCAAAGAAATTATTAAGGAACCAAAAGATGAAAAAAAAAATAGGAAGGCCATCCAACAAGCAACTCTTACAAGAACTAGGAGTACTTCTTCTAAATTCTGGAAGGATTAAGAGTATGGCAGAAAAATTCTCTTCACACCCCCAACCTTCCCAATGAAATACATCTCATGGAATGTAAGAGGCCTTAACAACCAAAGTAAGCAAATATTCTTAAAGACCTCGATATATGATGAAAAAACTTCTATAATGATGTTACAAGAAACAAATTGCACTTCCACAACTATGGAAAAAATGGCCACTAGATGTTAGAGAAGTTGCAATGTCATAGAAGTAGATGTCAAAGGAGCATCAGGTGGTTTGGCCATCCTCTAGAACCCCATCGAAATATCCATTTCCTCTTTCTTCTCCACCTGATGTACTATTTCCACCAAATTCCAACCAATAGGATCTGACCAATCGAACTACATCACCAATGTCTATGAACCTCAAAATATGCAGGATAAATTATCCTTTCTGCAATATCTCTCCCTTATAGATCCTCTCTAATAAATCCAACTTTGTATCATAGGGGGAGACTTTAAAATAATAAATTCTCTCCGAGAGGAAAGCAAAGTCTTAAACCGACTAAATCAATACTTTGAAATATTTAAAGAAACCATTAGAGACCTGGGCTTGGTTGACTAGGAAACTACTAATGTAACCTTTACTTGGATCAACCATCGAGTTGGCCAGCACCACATCACCTCCCTTCTGGATCGTTTTCTCATCTCATAATTTATTTTTCAAAGAAACTATGCCATATAAGACACCATTCTCCCATATCATGGATCGTATCATTGGCCCATCAACCTTCTCATCGACATCTCAACAAGCCCTAAGAACTAACCCTTCTTATGTGAATTCTTCTGGATGATAGACCCTTCCTTCCACTCCAAATTTTCCTCCTAGTGGAATTCAATGATAGTCAACTTGGGTTGCCCGATGTATAGACTCTAGAAACAATGGAAGAACCTAAAACAACAAATCAAGTTATGGAATATATCATAATTTGGAAATATTTTTCAAGCCAGAAAAAAACTTCAAGAAATAATGAAACAAAACAAACATCAAATGGTCGCTTCAAGGCACTCCCAGGAGCTAGTAGAGGAAGAAGTATCTCTTATGTCCTAGATAGAAACCGAAGATAATCATGATGAAATTCTCTGGAGATAGAAATAAAGACTCTTATGGCTCCAAGAAGGTGACAGAAACTCAAAGTTTTTCCACAACTCGATGATCCAGCGAAGACTTTTGAATAGAATTATCTCTATAAAATACCAACAAGGAAACAAATTATGGAACCACCAGGACATCCAATCATAGCTTCTGCAATACTTAGAAATTCTAATGCAAGAACCACACCTGAATCGAAAGGATGCAATAAAAAATATTACACATCATATTCCAAAAAAGATAAATGAAAATCACAATGAATCCCTGATGAGGTCAGTCACCATGGAAGAGGTGGAGCAAGTGATGTGGGATATGTTGAAAGGGAAATCTCTTGGACCGGATGGATTCACAGTAGAATTTTACCAAACCTGTTGGCCGGTAATAAATAACGAAGTCTGGGAAGCAATGGAAGACTCCAAAAAATAAAAAAACATTCCTCCCAGCCTACAACACTACCTTCCTCACTCTCATTCCTAAAGAAGAAAAAGTAGAAAACCACAACAAATTTCTCCCTATATCTCTTTTCAATGTTATCTACAAACTCATATCCAAAACCATTGTGAACGTACTAAAACCTCTCCTACCCTCCATAATCTCCCCAGAGCAAACATATTTTGTGGAAGGAAGACAAATCCTAGACAACATAATCCTAATGCATGACCTTATCCACTCCCTTCATTCCTCCAAGAAACCTAGATTTCTCATCAAATTAGACCTCTCAAAATCCTTTTATATCCTGAACTGAAACTATATCCTCAGCATCCTAGCCGCTTTTGGCTTCAGTGAAAATTGGATACAATGGGTTCACTCTCTAATCTCCATGACCTTATTTTCTATCTTGGTTAATGGTTTCCCCTCCTCGACCTTTTCCCCAAAGAGGGGTATCCATTAGGGATAACCCCTCTCTCCCTTTCTCTTTATCCTGATGGCATAAGGCTTGGGAAGGGATATCAAGGAAGAAGCGACACTAGGAAACTGGAAGGGGATCTCTCTCCATGGATAAAAAACCCTATGCTCACATCAAAAATTTGTGGATGACACAATTTTAATGGATTCTCAAACTCTGAAGGAAGCCCCTAAAATCAAGCAAGTCCTCCACAACTTCTATGAAGACTCAGGGATGTGTGTCAATGAAGAAAAGTCCAACATATTCTTATTCAACACCCCTCAGTCGATCCAGGGTCACCTGGCATGTATCCTATGGTTCCAACAAAAACATATTTCATCCAAATACCTGGTATTTCCCCTAACAAAGAACTCCTTAAAGAAAAAATTCTTAGAGGACCTTCTGGACAAGATGGAAAGAAAATTGGGAAAATGGTCATTTCGTTCTCTCAATATAGCTAGCAAACTCATACTCATAAAATCAGTCCTTCAAGTGATGCCCATCTAATGTCTCTCAGTCATAACAACCCCAAAATATATTCTTAGAGCGATAAGAAATATTCAAAGAGACTTCCTATGGGGCAGCTCGAAAAACAAAAAGAAATGTGCATTAGTGGCGTGGGAAATAGTTTATCTTCCAAAAATGAAAGGAGTTATGGGATTGAGGGATCCATAAACTCTCAGGAAAACCCTGGGGCTAAGATATGGTGGTGTTGGATAACTAATCCCCAATCTCAATGGGCCAACCTCTATAAAATTAAATATGCCTAAAATCAACAAAACAACCAGATCATCAAAATTAACAATGCCCCTCTGGGTTCACGCATATGGAACCTAGCTTGGCATAATCGACCCTTAGTTCAATAAATTTGCTTCTGGGAAATAAACAATGGAAAGGATTCTCTATTCTAGGAGGACGCTTGGCAACAACTCCCCAGACTAGAAAACCAACTATCTCTTCTCAGACTGCAAGCTGGAATGACATCCTAGAAAAAGACCAGGGTTTCTCAATACTGGACAGAAGAAACAAACCCCAGTCACTGGAGGAAATGGCTCCCCTACCACGGCTGGACTAGAGAAACAAAATCAACATCATAGAGGGTTTCCTAGAGAAACTAAACAGAAGGAGAATTTGAAGCTCTGAAAAACAAGACCGGATTCGATGGGTCAACAACTATTTTGGAACCTTCACAACGAAATAAGCATGTGATATAGCTACCCAACACAACAAGCTTCCTCAAGCCCAAATTTGGCTCAATATTTGAAAACAAAGCCTCTGGTTGAAAATTTGGACCTTCCTTTGGCTAATATCCCTAAACAGATCTCTCACTTGGTACAATCTATGCAAATGGGGACTTTTGGGCCCCTCTCGATGCCCTCTTTTCCAAGTGTAGGAGGAAACAACAGAGAACCTATTAAATACTTTCACTTAGACACAAAATCTATGGACCCTCTAGGCGCTTCTCTTTCAGCACTCTGGTTGCAAAAGGAACTCCATAAGGGACAGCATATAAAAATGGCAAAAAATAATAACTCAGAACCCTGTCATCAACAGAGAGTGGAACCTATTACCTCGATTTATTACCTGGGAATCTTAGAAAGAGAGAAACCATAGGGTCTTTAATATTCAAGCCCGACCTCTAGAAGAACTTTGAAACAAGTTCCTCACTTCATTCTGGGAAATGATCATGGCCCAAACCTAGGAGGACAAAGACTAGCAAGTTAGCTCGTTCGAGCTATCAGTAGTCCAAGGCCTCAACCTCAAATCCAACCTAGCTTCCCTCAAAAAGAGACCAACAATGACCCCTCCAGCTTCAACTTCTTAGTGGAACCCTCCCTCAAAAAGGTTTTCAAGATGAACTTTGATGGGGCCTCAAAAGGAAATTTGGGATAGGAAGGGTATGGAAGAGTCTTCTAAACCAACAAAGGAAAAATCTTGAGAATGTATGGGGGTAAAATGGGGATAAATACCAACAACACAATGGAGCTCTAGGCGCTAGAAGAAGGGCTCTGTGTATTTGCGTCCTAGGTTTATGACAAGCTAATCATAGAAGGTGGCTCCCATATTGTAATCAATATGTTCAAAATCTTGCAACATGGTTCCTCGACATCAGAAACCACAAAAATTTGGTGTCTGGAGGCTATTTTGGAAGCCATTCAAAAAATATTATCCTCCATGCCAGTGATCATACCCAGACATGTGAAGTGCTCAACTAGTAAGCTCGCATACTAATTAGCTAATGAAATCTTTAGGATTAAGAAGGATTCATGGGACAAGCCATGGAATTTCTCATAAGATGAGAGTTTCACCCAGGCCTATGCCTCAATCATAATACATGACCTTTACACCTAGGAGCATGAGCAAGGGGACTGACCAAGCGAGTGCCAAACCCCACAGGAATATAGAAGGATATTCACAAATAAAATAACCCCCTAGGTAGAGAGGCACCAAGAGAAGAATAAACTGGGATGAAGACCGATATGGCAAGGTAGGGCTTGACTTTACAAGTTGTCAAGCTCCAGGAAGAAGGAAGTGGCATGGCTCATATTCACATCATCACCTGCCACCTAAGCGACCTCCAGATGTGGAGAACATGACCATCGCCATAAAAAGGTGGGGAAGGTGCCACAAGGATCCTACTAGAAAGAGAGGTCCACCCCCTCTTGGAAGTAGAGTTAAGGAAGAATGAATCTAGAGGGGGGATCCTCGAGACTAGAGCAGGGATAGTAAATGACCTAGAAAATCAGACCTCCCCTCCTGCTTGCAATTAGTATGACAAGGAAAGTGAAGGCATGGAAATTGAAGGCAAGGAAAGGCATGGAAAGTGAAGGAAAAACGCAAGTGAAGGCATGGAAAGGGATGGCAAGGCAAGGGAAGTGAAGGCATGGAAAGTGAAGGCAAGGCAAGGCAAGTGAAGGCAAGGAAAGGAAAGTGAAGGAAAGACAAGGAAAGTGAAGTGAAGGAAAGTGAAGGAAAGGCAAGGGAAGGCAAGGCAAGTGAAGGCATGGAAAGTGAATGCAAGGAAAGGCAAGTGAAGGAAAGTGAAGGAAAGGCAAGGGAAGGAAAGGCAATTGAAGGAATGAAAAGTGAATGCAAGGAAAGGAAAGTAAAGGAAAGGAAATTTAAGGCAAGACCGGGAAAGTGAAGGCAAGGAAAGTGAAGGCATGGAAAGTGAAGTCAAGGAAAGTGAAGGCAAGGGAAGTGAAGGCATGGCATGGCATGGAAAGGCAAGGCAATGCAAGCCATGGAAATGTAATGAAAGGAAAGGAAAATGAAGACAAGGAAAGGCATGGCATGGAAAGGCAAGGTATGGCGTGACAAGGCAAGGCAAGGCATGGAAGTACAAGAATACCATAGAAAGTGAAGGAAAGTGAAGGCATGGAAAGTGAAGGCAAGACAAGTGAAGGAATGTAAAGTGAAGGCAAGGAAAGGCAAGTGAAGAAAAGGGAAGTGAATGCAAGCCAAGGAAATTGAAGGCATGGAAAGTGAAGGCAAGAAAAGTGAAGGCAAGACAAGTGAAGGAAAGGCAAGTGAAGGAAAGGAGAGTGAAGGCATAGCATGGCATGGAAATACAAGGTAAGGCATGGAAATACAATGCAAGGTAAGGGAAGTGAAGGAAAGGAAAGGCATGGCATGGAAAGGAAAGGCATGTCATGGCACGACATGGCAAGGCAAGGAAAGGCATGGTGGTACAAGGAAAGGAAAGGCATGGAAATACAAGAATACCATAACAACCATAAAATGAAGCCAAAATTATTACTTTTACATACCTATGTGCATTCAAGTATACCATCAGGATTAGTTCTAATATTGATGTTCTCCATTAACTTCTCGTTCTCAGAGTAAAGCAATAAGTATCGTACCTTTGATGATTTCTTACCTGACATTGTTTGTAGTTGGAGGTTTGTACCAATAATCGAGTTTTTAAAGTGGTATACGACTTGACTTGGTTTATAATATTGAAATACATAACCACCTTTATTTCATTTTCTTTCATCTCATGTCAGATATTCTCCTTCAATAACCATCGACCCAATCGTAAATTCAATTCCTTCAAAGTCTGTTACTGAACGCATGAAGGTATGGTTTCCTTGTAAGCATTGTTCCAACAAATAATCAGTGCCATATTCATTATCTCTTGGGGAAACCACTGTGTATATGTGCCCTGCAAAAAATGGAGTGCCAAAATGTAAGCCCACTAAATGACCGAAGAATAAAACATTGATGCTAGTTGTTAAAAATTTAATAGAAGGATTCAATGAACCTGACAGTGCAAGCTCTGAGACATGATCGTAATCTATTGAAATACTTGATTGGTCCACCTCCAACTGGGATAATTCCATAGTTATACATTGTCAAATGGGGAGTGATACACGATCCCATTTATGAACCCATTTTGTCGATTTACAATCATCCCATTCATTACTACTACATGGACCACAAAAGAAAGAGAGTTTTCTCATCATATTTCAACTATTGCATTGTCTAATGTTATAACTGAATGGAATCCATGAGTGCCCTATATTTTTTTTCATTCATACAATTGTGAAATATATACATCGACCACCTCCCAAAAATATCTATGTACATGTCCTTTCCTATGTGATTGGTCTTCACGGGTTCGTGTTCCCTCTCCCATTACTAAAGAACACCATTCAACAATGGATTTCGCATCTTGAATGAGGGAAGTAGTTATGAAATTCATTTCTTTCCTACGTAATGCTTTTTTTATACATGCACATGCTCCATCATGCTCGCCTTTCATGTTCCTCGACTCAAAATAGTTCCAAATGTGTGGTACCTTTAGTTTTTTGTACACCATACACAACCTTTGAAATACACAAGAATTTTTGAAGTAGCATTCACAACCATTTGACCAAATCTAATGTTGATCCATTTGTATGTTCTTCTCCTTAAGGTTATTGTAGTACAACTAAAAACAATGTTATATGTAGGCTAAGTCATGGCACCAATCATTTTTTATGTAGAAGTGATACTCGTTCAATATAACTTTGTTTTGTTCATTACTATCCGGTCCATGCATGTATGTGATATGGACCATTATGTTGACCTTCTCTAAGTGATAATATTGAATTTGAATCTCATTTTTTGTTTGAAGGGTGTAGTTCTCACCAAAATCAACCATTGATAACAGAGTACCAAAAGGAAATGTATCTCTGCATATTCTAAAATGATCATCTTTCCATCGAGCCACATGGACACGCTGAAAATAATGTTGTTTCTTTTCGGCGAAGTCCTTTGTGAAGTCACAAAATCATACTTGGAAAGTAACCAATTGTATTTTTTTTCTTTCTTGTCCTCTATCAATATCATATGTGACATATTTAATCTTTGCAAGGTAACCTCCTTCCTCCCAAATTCATATTCATTGCTTACATGGATGCACTTTCCCAGTAATGTCATTCTATCACACATGGGGTATGTCACATCTAATCATTATTTTTGATAAAATGTAAAACCCTCTGGCCTTGTACACAAGATGTTGTGAATAAAGTATCTAGATGATGACAATGGAAATATAACTGAGCATTCCTGCAAAAGGGTGTTATGAAAAACATGAAATATGTGTGTGTGTGTGTGTGTGTGTGTGTGTGTGCGTGTGTGTCATAATAATAACCATACTCAATGTGATATCTACAATAGCATGTGTTAGGAATTGTGTTTATTTGAACATACCAAGGATTGCATTTATGGAAATATGTTTGGCCCAATCTAGGTGCATTATGTATTGTTTTGAATCTCTCATACAATTTTGTATGTGTAATGTCAAGAAAGTGTTTAATATGGGATTCATGGCCCCTAGATCCCCTTCTCAATTTTAGTACATCTTTGTGGTTGGAAGAAGGCCTAGTGTTTTCATGCCAGAAATATTGAACTAGTCCCTTAACCATTGCAATTAACTTCATGTCAGAACGAGGTAGCCTACCAGTGAAGGCCCACAAATTTTTTGGGCCACCTGTGTTGAGGCTATCTCATCTATGAGAATACTTTCTAGGGGTTTTGACATTGCATTTCAAGAGGTGAGAGGCTTGTTGTAGCAAACGATGTTTTCTTGTGACCTTTCTAACAATTGATTGTGACAAGACACATTGGGTTGCATTTGTTGGACAACTGAGAGGGGCGGTGAATCAGTTGTCACTGTGCTTAAACAATTATATCCATTTTTAAACTCATTAAATAACTCTCAATGATGATCACAATAAATAAGCAGTAGATTATTCAACATCAATCAAACACATGTATAATACATAGATAGATATTCCTAAGGAATCCCATAAAGGGTGAAAACCTCTTCTTCTTTATATGATAATTATTTTCTGTACATTATCATTATTATGAGCACCAACTCATAATGAGTCTACCACCTCTATTTTGCAAGATACAACTTGTTGAGAGCATCAACTCTCTGGTTTCTCTAGCACCCACTAGAAGGAAATACCAACTCCCTGAATGTTCCAACACCAACTGGATGGAAGCACCAACTTCCAATCATATAGGCACTGACCTGTATATCAGAGAACCAATGTTCTCCCTTGCACCACCCTGCCACCCTGGTTTCTCTGGATGCAACCAGATGGAAGCTATAACTCCTTGCGTTCAAGCACCTACTTGAAATTCTGAGGACAACAATCCTCCCTAGCACCTCCCAACCACCCTGAAATATAAAAATTTGCTTTCTGTGAATTTATTACAGTGATTCAATAGTTGTCACTGGCTTACCAGGCTTATCATTGTTCTACTATGCTTCTCTTCTCTACCTACATCAGTGTCTTCCTGCTTGCATCCTCTTCAGCTTTATGATTTTCTCCTTTGTCTCATCATGCACACCTCGACTTTCTCTTCTTCTCACATATATGCATCTTTGTTCTTTTCTTCATCTGTGCTTCAGCTCCTGCACATCATGCTTATACACGCATGCATCACTCACAATAGCAGCAACAAGATCTCTTCTATGTTCTGCATTGTTATAGTATCTGTGCACCATGTGCATGCTGCATGCGTTATCCCACTGCATACACTTCACTACGTTCATCATCACTGGCCCTTCTCCTGAGATCCTTTGGCTTTATTGAATGTAATAGTCTTCGACCCACTTCCATCTATCAGTCGAATCTATGATGAGTCTACACTCCATTGGCAGTTGCCTCGAGACTCTTCGTCTTCTCTGTCGATCACCCTAAAGACTCTTCGAATTCTCTAGAAGATGCAATCACTTCCTTCTGGAAGTTACTAAGAGAATCTTTGCACGTTCATGCATTTCTCGCCTTCTATCTTCCTGAGGAAAACTTTATAGTGGGCGTTTATCCTTTCTATCCAATCCCTTTCCTTTCACATGTGGCCTCTGGCGATAACCAAATGCCTATTCAGAAAGTGTTTCATGATTTCGCGATCCGGGATATATAGCTATGATTTGCCTCGTTCCACTCATGAAAACTCTGAAATGGAGCCTATCTTTGTTAGCTCCTTCCCCTCACTTCCGCTGATAGGACTACTAGTTGTGACCACAGCCCCATTCAAAAGTGCATTTCACTATTTCGCACTTCGAGGATTCAACCCGTGAGTCCCTTGACTCCTCCAACTCCAGGTACCTGAGATGGAGCCTAGCTATGCTAGCTCCTTCCACTCATGTGACCACTAGCGGTGACCATAGCCTAATTCGAAAATACATTTCACAATTTCTTGTTTCGAGGATTCTCCTGTGAGTCTCCTTAACTCCTTACTCTGGAATTCCCGATATCTGAAATGGAGCCTAGAATATTGAACGCTCCTACCTTCACATGACCACTAGCGGTGAGCACAACCTAATTCAAAAATGCATTTCGCAATTTTGCGTTTCAGGGGTTTTTTGATGATTCATCTTGAATCTCCATGTTGTGAAATCTGAAACGAAGCTTGGATGCACTAGCTCTACTCTCCAACTCTCACCTATGTGAGCACGAGATATGACCACTTGCTAATCATTTGAGCGCTTCGCTCTCCGAATCAACGGTCCACGATCCATGGTGATTGAACGACTATCCTCCACCCCGGAACTTCAGCTTTCAGGGCTTTGGGGGAGTGTTGATGCTAAAACTCCCGAACTAAACTCTCGGAGTGACATCACTCTTGCGTCACTCGATGATGTTTCATGAGCTGAGTGGTTTCCATGTGTCACTTCTTGGATCGACGGTTCATATTTTTCCTTGATCCAATGGATGATATTATATTGTCATTTCACGTTTCACGAGTTCGAGAGGTTAGGGCACCTCCTTCCTTTGACCTTTCAGTCAGCAAAATTCTTATCTTTAGCCACGCATCCTTCTTGGATCGACGATCTAGATTTGTCCTTGATCCAACGGCTAAGATTATATTTTCATTTCGCATTTCGCGAGTTGGAAGGATAGAGCACCTTGTGCCTTTGACCTTTCAATCAACGAAATGCCAAACGCTCGCCATGTGTCCTCTAGCTTCAATGACCAGGATCATTTCGGGATCTCGCATATCGTGAGTTCGAGGGGTTAGAGCACCTCCTTCCTTTGACTTTCTAGTTAGCGAAATTTTGATCTGTGACCACGTGTCCTGCCCGAATATGGACGGTCCTCCTACTTTCGGGATTTTGTAAGCCCACTTCTCCTTGAACTTTAAAGAATGTGCAAGTTCTCCTGGATCCAACGACAATCGGACCCCGCACTCGGATCTAATGCCCGAGATATGTCCTCCATCTATGCGCTCCTCCTGTCTGGACTTACGATCTCTTTCGAGCCTATTTTCCATCGTTGTTCTTTCCATCGTTTTTCTTGCCATCAATGACAAGCTCACTCCCAACTGTAAAGATGCCAACAATCTCCCCCTTTGGCATTGAAGGAAACCCTGAACGACTACGCTAATATGTTTATACCTCCATCTATAGCATCCGGTCTGGAACACTCCACTCCTTTTCTCCCCCTTTGACATCAATGTCAAAGAAAACATGCTCCCCCTAAGCTGTTGCAATACTTCATCGGAGGTATCAGATATGAAACCAACACATACTCCCCCTAATAGGATGGACTCTCTTAGGTGTGAGACAGGATGATACCCAGCTTCTAACAGAGATATTCAAATGGTGTCCTGGATAGGGGTTTAGTAAATATGTCTGCAATTTGTTCTATGGTTGGAATGTAATGAACCTAAACAATATGATTGGTGACCTTCTCTCTCAGAAAATGGTATTTTATGGGAATATGCTTGGTCTTGGATTGGAATACAGGATTCTTTGACACACCTATGGCACTAGTGTTATCACAATGAATTGGGATCGGTGTAGTATATTTTACCTCCAAGTATGCAAGTGTCTGAATCATCCATAATACCTAAGTGCAACAAGTAGCAGCAGTAATGTACTCTGCCTCTGTAGTTGATAAAGAAATGGAACCTTGCTTTTTACTCAACCATGCTACTAGAGAATCTCCTAAGAAGAACGCACATCCACTCGTGCTTTTCCTTTCATCCATGCAGTTAGCCCAATCAGCATTTGAGTAGACTGATAATTGAAAATTCTGATTCTTAGGATACCATAGGCCATAGTTCATTGTTTCTTTCAAATATCTGAATATTCTTTTGACAACTAGTAAATGACTATGTTTGGGTGATGTCTGATACCTTCCTACTATTCCAACAACATGCATTATGTCTGGACAAGATGTTGTGATATACAATAGTCTGCCTATCATTGACCTATATGAACTTTGATGAACATCAGGTGAGTCATCATCCTTGCTTAATTTTCATCCAGTAACCATAGGTGTGCCCACAGGTTTAGAATCTTCCATTTGAAACCTTTTCAACATTTCTCTTAGATATTTTTCTTGAGAAAGAAACATTCCTTCGGACTTCTGAGTAATTTGCAGACCAAGAAAAAATGACAGTTCCCCTATCATAGACATTTCAAACTCAGACTCCATGGCAAAAGAAAACCATTGTACCAATGAATCATTATTACATCCRAAGATGATGTCATCTACATAGACCATCAYGATGATCAAKTCATTACCCTATGTTTTGATATATAGAGTGTTGTCAATTGTTCCTCTCTTGAACCCTTTGTCTTGGAGATACTTATCTAGTATGTAATACCAGGCACGAGGAGCTTGTTTTAACCCATATAAGGATTTCTTCAGCTTGCATACTAGGTCAGGATTATTTTTCATTTCAAAACCCTCTGGTTGTTCCATATAAACTTCTTCTTTTAAATCTCCATTTAGAAATGTTGACTTGACATCCATTTGATAGACTTTAAACCTTTTATGACAAGCATAAGCAAGAAATATTATGATCGCTTCTAGTCTTGCTACTGGCGCAAATGTTTCATCAAAATCCAGTCCTTCTATTTGAGCATATCCCTTATAGACCAATCTTGCTTTGTTCCTGATAACTTGTCCCTTCTCATTCATTTTGTTCTTAAAGATCCATTTGGAACCAATGATATTTTTACCTTCAGGTCTAGGAACCATCTCCCACATATTGTTTTTCTCAATCTAATCAAGTTCAACATTCATGACTTTAACCCAATGGTCATCTTTGCTAGCTTCATTAAAATTCTCGGGTTCCAGCATGGACATGAAGACTATATAAGATTTTTCGATGTGTTTTATTATCTTTCTCTTGGTTTGTACACCGTTGTCTTTTTCACCATTTATCTCACTTGCAGGATGATTCTTTTGAGTGATTAAGGAGGAGGAATTTGATGTTGTCTGTTGATTTGAGTCTCTCTGAATATTTACATCTTCATCTGTCTCAAAGTCTTCTTGTTCTGATTATTGGACCTATTCAGCTTCAACTTCATCTATATCCTTTGTTGTTGATTCAGTATTGTTCACCTCTCTTACTGGGATTCCTTCATCAACTTTTATGTCAATATAGTCAACCGATCTATGCAGCCTCTTATTATAGCATGTATATCCTTTACTGTTTGTAGCATACCCTAATAATATTCCTTCATCATCCCTGTCATCATACTTGCCAAGGTTCTCATCATTATTCTTTATGTAACACTTACTCCCAAAGAATTTGAAGTGTTTGATTGAAGCAGGTCTCCCATACCACAATTAATAAGGTGTCTTGTCAGTGTGTGGTCTGAGGTGGGCTTTGTTAAGAACATGGACTACTGTGTGTATTTCTTCTACCCAATAGGTTTGACCAATGTTCTTCTCATTCATCATTGACCTGGCCATTTGTTGCATTGTTCCGTTTTGCCTCTCAACTACTCCATTTTTTTATGGAGTTCTTGGGATTGTGTATTCTCTCTTGATCCCATGTTTATCACAAAATTCCTTGAACTCACTTGAAAAAAATTATCCTCTGTTTGATCTTACTGCCTTTAACCTCTTTCCTATTTGATTCTTAGTTAAAGCCTTAAATATTTTGAATTTCTCAAATGCTTCATCTTTTTCCTTGAGAAAGGCAACCCAAGTAAGTCTGGAGTAATCATCAATGATCAGCATGAAGTATTTTTCTTTCCCTGTGCCTTCCTGTCTTTATGGTCCACATAAATCCATATGAACTAGTCGGAGTGGTTTCTCTATTGAAGTAGAGCTCTTGGATTTAAACTGTGTCCTGGTTAGATTTCCTACTTGGCAGGGTTTACACATAGAATCTTGTGGCTTTGATACTCTTGGAAGATCTCTTACTGCCTTAAGATTTTTGAGCTTGATTAAGTGGTCAAAGCTTAGATGTCCAAGTTTCCTATGCCATAACCAACTCTCATCATGTTTTCTTAGATGACACTCTTCAATATCTTCTTTCAACACATATACATTATTTTCTATCCTTATGCCTTTAGCCACCACTTTTCATGATTTTACAGACTTTATCTTGTAGTCCTTGGAAGTGAACACCACTTCACATCCTCTGTCACACATTTGACTTACACTGAGAAGATTATGTTTCAACCCATCTACAAGCAGAACATTTTGGGCTTTTCATTTGCCATTACTTAGACTCACCATCCCTTTACCCTTGATTTTACCTGGAGCATCATCTCCAAAGGTTACGTTTCCTGATTTTCTTTCACTTAGAGATAGAAACTTACCTTTCTCTCCTATCATATGTTTGTAGCAACAACTGTCAATATAATAGGGGTTATGTTGTCTTTGGGATGACAACATTAGTCCAAAATTTCCATTTTCTTTCATCTTCCAAACCTTGACGTTTTCAACAGAGGGGTTCAAATCTGGCTCATAGTTCCTTAAGCGACAATCTGCAGCTTTATGTCCAAAGTTATGGCAAGTGTAACATTCTGGTTCATTGAATAAATTACCGTAACGATTGTTATTCTTAACCTGTGTCCTTTTTCCAACCATCACATTATTTGCAGTCTGTGATTGTTTGTTACTTGGTTGTCTCATTCTTTGTTGCGACAGATATCTATTCCTTGAATATTTTGATTTCTCATATTTAAATCTTAAATAAGTTTACGGCTTTGTGACCAAAGTTAGAACAGAAATAACAATATCCATAGAAAAATCTTTTGTATCTGGAAAATGGTTGTCTACTTTGAGAAGGTCGATTTCTTCCATGTTGATGATTTCTTTGAATAGAGAGTACATTATTTCTCTGATCTATAGTTTAATTTCTGGTACCTCTTTCATTACTCCTCCTGGGCAACTGATTATCTTCTTTTGTTTCTACAAGTTTTTTGTTGTCCCTGGTGGTAGATTTGACAAACTTGATGGGTTCTTTGTTGCTTGGTTGATCACTACTTGATCCCTCTTCATAACCCATACCTGTTTTCAGCTTTGGGTTTCTTTGCTAATTCAGAATGGTGGCCAATTATTCTGAGGCTTTGATACTTGACATATTCTAATGATACAAGGCTTGAAACTTCTCCAAATCTTTCCTATTTTTCACTAATTCCTTTTCCAGATCTTCACATCTTGCCTTCTTTTCTGATAACTTTTGTTTCATAATGTCTTTGATTTTCTTTTCCTGTTCTAATTCCACTTCTAGTAGGACAAAGTCTTCATCAAGTTCTTTACTTCCTTTCTTGAACTGTATCAGCAATCATTTTTTTTTCTCTTCTTAATTTTTAGTCTATCAATCTCTTCCAGTGCACTGATCAGTTCTCCTTCCATATCAACCACAACTTCTTCTTCATTAGCATCATTTCCTATGATTTTATTATCATAATCCTCTTTGTCCATAAGAATGAAGTCATTTAATTTATCTTCAATAGAGGAGTCATTGTCTTCATCATCTGAAGGATCATCATCATTGTTTACACACAGACTGTTCTTCTTAAAATTATTCTCTTTAAAGAAATTTTTGTGTTTGTGCTTCTCCTCATCATCATATGTCTGATCCTTTCTTTTGTGAGGACATTTATTTGCAAAATGACCTATCTTACCCCAGTTGAAACATTTGAAAGGCAATTTACCTATGTATTTGCATGATCCCTTCTTCAGTCTTCTCACAAATTTTGCTTCAATTTCATCAAGCTCAGAATCCTCACTCTTGTCTGCTTTAAATGTTGCTTCTCTGGAGGTGGGTTTATCTTTAACTATTCTCATTTCATATGTAGTCAATGTTCCTAGAAGTTGATCAAACACCAAGGATTTTATATCATTAAGTTCTTCTATAGAAGAGACCTTCAGGTTGAACCTATCTGGTAGAGATCTCAAAAAATTTTGAACTAAAGAGGGTTCCTCAATTTTTTCACCAAGTGATCTCATTGCATTTACTAGTTCTTCAACTCTCAGAAAGTACTTTCCAACAGTTTCATCCTCTTTCATCTTCAACTATTCAAACTGTACTCTGTAGTTTTGAATCTTGGCGTCCTTTACCTTCTCATTACCTTCATAGCTGCAAATGAGTTTGTCCCACATTTCTTTGGCAGTTTCTAAGTGCATAAATTTTACAAATTCTACTTCTACAAGCCCACTCAGGATAGCATTCATAGCCTTAGCATTGAAGTTGAATTCTATCTTATCATCCTTATTAGCTAGTACAACTGGATTTACATAACCAGTCTCTACCACATCCCAGATGTTTGCACCTAAAGCCATTATGTAGGTTCCCATTCTAACTTCCCAGAAGGAAAAGTTTGTTCCATTGAACAGAGGGGCCTTATTGGTTGAAGTTCCTTCATGGATTGACATGTTTAAGCTCTAGTATATACCCTTAGATAAAAGGGGTCTGACATGATACCAATTGTTGGACAATTGAGAAGGGGCGTGAATCAGTTGTTACTGTGCTTAAACAATTATATCCATTTTTAAACTCATTACAGAACTCTCAATGATGATCACAATAAATAAACAGTACAGTATTCAACATCAATCACACACATGTATAATACAGAGACAGATATTCCTGAGGAAACCCATAAAGGGTGAAAACCTCTTCTTCTTTATATGATAATTGTTTTCTGTACATTATCATTCTTATGAGCACCAACTCATAATGAGGCTACAAACTCTTTTTTTCACATTGCTACTTGTTGAGAGCACCAACTCTCTGGTTTCTCTAGCACCCACTAGAAGGAAGTACCAAATCCCTTAATGTTCCAGCACCAATTGGATGGAAGCACCAACTTCCAGTCATACAGGCACTGACCTGTATATCAGAGAACCAATGTTCTCCCTTGCACCACCATGCCACCCTGGTTTCTCTATATGCAACCAAATGGAAGCTATAACTCCCTGCGTTCAAGCACCTACTTGAAATTCCGAGGACAACAATCCTCCCTAGCACCTCCCAACCACCCTAAAATATAAAAAATTTCTTTATGTGAATTTATTACAGTGATTCAATAGTTGTCATTGGCTTACCAGGATTATCACTGTTCTTCTATGCTGCTCTGCTCTGCCTGCATCAGTGTCTTCCTGCTTGCATCCTCTTTAGCTTTCTAATCTTCTCCTCTGTCTCAGCATGCACACCTCGGATTTCTCTTCTTCTCACAGATATGCATCTTTTTTCTTTTCTTCTTTTGTGCTTTAGCTCCTGCACATCATGCTTCTACATGCATGAATAACTCACAACAGAAGCAACAAGAAATCTTCTATGTTGTGCATATTATAGTCTCTGTGCACCTTGTGCATGCTGCATGCGCTATCCCACTACATACACTTCACTGTGTTCATCATCACTGGCCCTTCTCCTGAGATCCTTTGGCTTTGTTGACTGTAACAGTCTTCGACCCACTTCCATCTGTCACTTGACTCTATGAGGAGTCTACACTCCACTGACAGTTTCCTTGAGACTCTTCGTCTTCTTTGTCGATCACCCTGAAGGCTCTTCGAATTCTCTGGTAGATGCAATCACTTCCTTCTGGCAGTTACTGAGAGAATCTCTACACATTCATGTGTATCTCACCTTCTGTCTTCTTGAGGAAAACTTTACAGTGGGTGTTTATCCTTTCTGGCTAATCACTTTCCTTTCACATGTGGCCTCAGGTGATAACCATATGCCTATTCAGAAAGCGTTTTTTGATATGGGATATACAACTTTGATTTGCCTCGCTCCACTCATGAAAACTCTGAAATTGAGCCTAGCTTTGCTAGCTCCTTCCCCTCACTTTCGCTGATAGGACCGCTGGCTGTCACCACAGCCCCATTCGAAAGTGCATTTCATGATTTCTCACTTTGGGGATTCTCCCATGAGTCCCTTGACTCCTCCAACTCCCGGTACCTGAAATGGAGCCTAGCTATGCTAGCTCCTTCCACTCACACGACCACTGGCGGTGACCACAACCTAATTCAAAAATGCATTTCGCAATTTCGTGTTTTTTGGATTCTCCCGTGAGTCTCCTTGACTCCTTCGTCTGGAATTCCTGATATCTGAAATGGAGCCTAGAATCTTACACACTCCTACCTTCACGTGACCACCAATGGTGACCACAGCCTAATTCAAAAATGCATTTCACAATTTCATGTTTCGAGGATTCTGTGATGAGTCATCTCGACTCTCCATGTTGCGAACTCTGAAACAGAGCTTGGATGCACTAGATATGCTCTCCAACTCTCGATGATGTGACCACGAGATATGACCACTCACTAATGATTTGAGTGCTTTGCTCTCCGGATCAATGGTCCACGATCCGTGGTGATCGAACGGCTATCCTCCACCTCAGAACTTCAGCTTTTGGGACTTTGGGGGAGTTTTGATGCTAAAACTCTCGAAACTAAACTCCTGCAATGACATCACTCTTGCGTAACTCGATGATGTGTCATGAGCTGAGTGGTTGCCACATGTCACTTCTTGGATTGACGATCCATATTTGTCCTCAATCCAACGGCTGATATTATATCGTCATTTCACGTTTTGCGAGTTCGAGAGGTTAGGGAACCTCCTTCCTTTGACCTTTTAGTCAGCAAAATGATGATCTTTAGCCACGTGTCCTTCTTGGATCGACGTTCCAAATTTGTCCTCGATCCAACAGCTGAGATTATATCATCATTTCACGTTTTGTGAGTTGGAAGGATAGAGCAGCTCGTGCCTTTGACCTTTTAGTTAGTGAAATGCCAATCACTCGCCATGTGTCCTCTGGCTTCAACGGCTAGGATCATTTTGTGATCTCTTATATCGCGAGTTCGAGGGGTTAGAGCACCTCCTTCCTTTGACTTTCTAGTCAATGAAATGTTGATATGTGACCATGTATCATGCCCGAAGATGGACGGTCCTCCTGCTTTCGGGATTTTGTAAGCCCGCTTCTCCTTACACTTTAAAGAATGTGCAGGTTCTCCTAGATCCAATGACATTCGAACCCCATGCTCAGATCTGACACCCGAGATCTGTCCTCCATCTGTGCGCTCCTCCTGTCTTGACTTACGATGTCTTCCGAGCCTGTTTTCCATCACTCTTCTTGTCATCGTTGTTCTTGCCATCAATGACAAGCTCACTCCCAACTGTAAACCTGCCAACAACATTGTCATMTTTAGAACATGATTTCTTACCAATTATGTGAAAAACATCTACAAGGTTTCTAACAATATGATGACTTGTTTCTAYRCTTTGACTGTTTTAATGCCTAAAATTCTCCTAACAACAATCAAACTTCTATATTTTAACAAAGATAAAAATAATTGRCATTTAGTAACATCAGATTTTGGTTCAAAATATTCTTTAATGATTTTATAAGAGTGATATGAATAGTACAATTAGGTAACTTACCTTCAAGTGACRCTATACCACTTTCAACGACCTAAATTCATTTAGGAGTTCTTCGCCACACATTGCTCAATATAGCTATGGATGATGAATCCCTATCTTGGCACTCTTGACCTCCCTTTTGTGGAGTTAACAATGTTGTAGTTATTTCCCCTTCAATCACTGGCATATGAACTCTGGGAGGAGAGTAAACATGGGATTGACTTGTTTCTCGAACATTTGACTATCCAACAAGAGATTGCACCACATAAAATTCTTCACCACAATGGTGTACACCAATTGCTTCTCTAATTTCATCCATTGTATAATCAACTCCAAGCAAATCCTCCATCAACTGGTCATCCACAAAAAGTTGGTTTGATGATATACTGGATGGATTTCTCTCGAATGAACTCTTGTTCTTTTCTTCTGGTGATGGAGGAGAAACAACAATGACATCTATTCCACTATAAATTAGATTCTCCTCTTATGAAATCCTATTCTTTCACATGTGTAACTTTGTCTGCTCTGTCTCTTCTTCTACCTTTATGATTGGTTTCTCTTCTCTAGAGGACTTTCTTTCTCAAATTCGTCATTTCCCCATGTTTAAAGAGAAGAAATGGCTTCCAAACACTCCACCACAAATTTGTCTTTGTATTATGTAATAAGGCACAACTAACAATTCCAATTACAAATGCAGAAATTTGTCTTTGTATTACAAAAGAAGACACAAGTAATAATTCTAATTCCAATTAGATAAATTTGTCTTGGTATTACACAACTAACAATTCCAATTGGACAATTTTTTCTTCCAATTCCAAGAAGACTAAAACAACAATTCCAATTGGACAAATTTGTCTTCCAATTCTAAGAAGACATGAGAAGACAGAAACAACAAAGGCAATTGCATAAATTTGTCTTCCAATTCCAAGAACACACAAGAAGATACAAACAACAATTCCAATTCCACTTTGATAATTTTGTCTTCCAATTTTTCCTACAATGGTCTAGCAATAGCACAAAACTATCTTTGAATCAAACAACAAGACTAAAATAATAAAAACATGTATGTGCGCACCATTTTTGTGTGTAGATGTCATGAATTCTTTTTCAACCTTGAGATAGATGAGGTAGTGGAGTGTGCTTGGCACCAAAAATTCTCAGTAGGAACGTGTGTGCATTATTAGAATGCATGCACATTCTAGGAATGTGGACACATTCCTACTGAACATAAACAATCAACAACTACAACTCTATCAAGTCACAGGAGTGTGTGCATGCTCTTAATGCAACGGATATAGCATTTATTATAGACCAAACATCTTTATGAATAAATATCTATATGGGTATGGGAACAACTATGACCTAATTGTTTTTTACTGAAAGTGTTTTCAAGGATAGAGAAATGGTTAGAACACCAAGATGTAGGTGATTTGGGTGACGTGGGTGCAAGGGTTGTACAAAAGGTATATGCATACTGCACTCAAGGCTCGAGTGTGGAGGTTGTTAGCACTCCGTAAATATGTTTGGCTAATAAACAAACGACGAAGGTAATTGTTTCAACCAACTTTGAGACCCGAAACTAGCCTTTTGAATCTGGAGAGGGCTCTCTCGGGAGACACGGTCTCACCGTTGGATATGGCTTTAAAGCTCTTGGCTAGATTTAACACCTTTTTGAAATACGTTCTGGTTTCATTGGCATAAGATGGAAAGACCTCAAGCTATGGAGTCAATTCAAGAAAACAATAGAAACAAATGACTCAGTGACTGAACTTGAGAGGATAAAGGATAAGAGAGAAATAGTCTTCAATTTAAAATCATTGTGTGTGGTGGATAGAAAACACAGGAAGCAACTTGGAGAGACGTTGAGGACGAATTCGGAGTTAACTTTAGAGGAAATATGTTTTGTCTAAATGGCGTGAACAAGGGGCGCTACGCAGCGAATCCACAGGTTCAATTTTTTTTTCCGATTTAGAAAGAAAAAGATATGAATAAATAAAACAGGAAACACATACGTAATGAAGGGAAACAATACATCTGACTAATACAATTAGAATATTTACATCAAGCTACAGGACTTTTACATTAAGTTTCGATTGAAATCAAATTACATTCAATAGACGTTATCTATACCAATTTGGTCAACCAACCCTGTTTACATGAAAATGATCCCCATATATAGAAAACTAATGTCACCCTTAGCTTCTATGGTCAAACTACTTCCTCCTAGAATCATGGATTTGTTTTCTTTGAAAGAGAAAAATAACTTCAACGGATTCACTAAAAATAGAAAACCTGACTTTGCCAAATCATAATCGTAACCGAAATATTCTTTAAAATCATTGATCATGATTGGAAATAGACCATATGGTTGTGATGAGTCATCCTGTGCACTGTTGGGCACTCTGTCGCCCTTGCACAAGAAGTCTGCTACGCAACAGTAGCCTACAAAAGAAAATGCAGCAGATTGCGCAGCAAACTGGGAAAATAGGTGTTAAATATGACATCATATATCACTAATAAAAATGTATTTTCCGAAAATGAGAGAGGTTTTTGTATATAATATTGTTATAAATAAAAACCTCTCTCGGTTTCTTGAAATTGACCTCCAATTGGCCGTAATACCTGTCACAAAAACATGTCTCGGACAGGAAATCATGAAAACAAAACAATAGGGCTCAAAGATTCCTTTGAATCTCCCAATCCATGACACAGTTTTCAAATATGAGAGAGTTTTTTATTATTTGGTTTGTCCTCAACAAAAAAATCTCGGGGATTGTCAAAATTCTTCTCCAGTTGGTCATAAATTGATCTTGAAGTTGACAACTAAACCAGTCATTTGCGCAGTGCGACCTGTAGCCTGTGCACAGGAAAATCCAGTATGCGATGACATCCTCTGTGCAAAAACATCCAATGCACGACATAATCCACTTCACGACGAAATACACTGCGCGACAGAAATCCACTATGCGACAGAAATCCACTACGTGACAGAATCCTTTGTGCGACGAAGTGCTCTGCGCAGCACGTAGCAAATTTTGCAGCACGCAGTTGCAAATGGAAATGAACAAATAAATGATAAGATTCATTTTGAAACTAACCCTTGGAGATGTTAGATGATTCCAGTCACAAAAAAAATTTGGGTGCTAACATGCATGACTTTGCAAAATTGTTGACAAACCTCTAACCTTAGCCATGAAAATCATGGTGCTAACAACTGCCTCCAACAGGGATGCTATCCTCCTTGTGAGGTAGAAAAGAATAGTAGACCAGGTGTCAATCCATTGGGATTCTCCCAAACTCAAGTTTCCAACTGTAACTTGTAACCTGCATCCGCTAAAAACCCAAAACTGTATATGCTCCAAACTGAAATCCGAAACTAAGCTGAAAATGAAAAATGCAGATTGCTAAAAGAAATGTTTATAGTACCAATCTTATTCGCACTCCTACCTACCCTAACTATTGAAAACGATGTCAATCAAGTGAAATCAAAATTCCAATGAAACCATGAAAGCACTTTATCCACTTTTTTATTTCTTTGCACATGCTTGCCCCAAAGCCTGTTTATTGATAAGTCATTCAAAAATTTATCTATAAATTCAAATCTCAAAAAATAAAAAATGTTGAGATTGTTTTCCACCTCCAACAAAACTGCAAATGGATCCTCCAGAACGTGCATAAAATAAAAATCATGTTTCACCCCTTCCACTGCATCCTTTTTTTCATGTAATTCAACCTATTTATTACTACAAAAGGTTGAAAAATATGTTGAGACTAATGGAAATAACAATCTTCTAAATAAAAAGACAACGTTGGTTGAAATGAAACCGCTAGTGGAAAGTAATCCATATCTAACACTGACGTTGATTGACCGTCATATTTATTTACAAGTAGATAGTTGATCACAGGCTACAAATCTAAACTGAAATACCCTTCCATGTAATCAACAACAGTGTCATTAAAGGTATGAGAAAAATTTTGGTCCTCTTTACTGATAACAATTTTCTCATGTAGAACAATGTCACTGTGAATGCAGTTAGACTTCAGTGCTTCCTTTGTTATCTCATGATCTTCTTTCAACAATTCAAAGGAAGAAAAGCATAATGGAAGATAACTTTCATTGGCAAGTCCACTTCTTTCTTCATATTCAACATCATGCCTAGAGGATTTCTGATTTGAAACATTATGAACATTTTTCTTCAGCAATTTGAAAGAAACAAAACACAATGGCAAAGTTCTTTCACCTAATTCAAAAATTTCTTCATTTTCTTCACTGTTGTCATATGCATATTTGCCAATTTATTTGGGTTGCTGAAAATAATCATTTTCAGATTCATCTTCGACCAATGGCTGTAATTTTGAACTGATAAAACCTTCCATATAACAAGCAACTGGGTCATTAAACACATGAGAAGATTGTTGCAATTTCTTGTCAATTGTTTCTTATGAATCAATGTGATTTTTCATCAACACACATTCCTCTGCCTCAGTGACGATCTTTAAATTTTCTTTCAACAATTTAAATGAAGCAAAGAATAAAGGTAAAGAATTTCCTTCAGTTGATTCGGCACTTTCTTCATATTCTTCTTTGTAGTTGTGATATGTAGGTTGATTTCTCTCATTACACTGCTGAAAAGGAACATTTTCTTATAGAGAATGTGCAACTGGTTGTTCTAGGAAGTCAACATCATAACCATCATCATATTCATCATATATAGGCAAATCAACAACATCTGCAATGTCATCTAGCAAGAAAAAGCTTGGGACATCAACCTGCTCTTCAACAAGCTGATTTGCAAATTCATTTTCTTGACTATCTACAAATGAATACATAAAACAATAATTTTCTTGCTCATGATGACAAAGATCGGGATTTAAATCAGCTTCTTCTTTATGCACAATCTCATGTTCTTCAGCTTTCAATTTCTCATCCAGAATCTGATTTTGTAGCTCCTTACATGCTTGAATATTGTCTTCCACTTCTTGAGCATTATTAAACATATGCTGCAAAGACATAGACTTTCTCTCCATCAGAACAAAATATAATTCTGATTGAAAGGTTGTTACATAATGGAGCATGGAAGTGACTTCAGGAGGTTGAACTTATTTAGGCAATTTATAATAAATACTATCAAAACTCCTACTGAAATTTGAGATGGTTTCATATTTCATTCTTCTCATGGAATAAAACTCGGAAAGGAGTATATTCCATGACTTTCTCTCACCCCAAAATCTATGGAAAGCTTCCCTCAATTCATCCCATGAGCTAATCGACTGAGGATGCAAATGTATGAACCATGCTTTGGCATCTTCTTGTAAGGACTGAGAAAAGGCCCTCATAGACACATCATCATGTTCAATCTCAAAAAGATCTATAAAATGCTCAAAGATTTGAATATGTTTTTCAGCTGAATGTCCATCGAGCTCTCCATTAAACCTATGAAGGTACTTATAATGTTTCATAGGAAAGTCATGAAGGATGGAAGGCAATTTAAGAGGATTGTATCTTTCTTGAATCTTGGAGGGTACATGATTAAGAACATAAGGTACACACTCATCTTTGGTTTCATTAAGCTCACAAGATTGATCATGAACATCATATGGTTTAGAGGAAGGAGCTTGGTGAATATCAGCTATACAAGAAGGAGGTATAGCTACAATTTGCAATTAAGGATATACAAGGGTAGATCTCTAGGATTCATTTGAACGAAGTAAGTGAAGAAATATTCTTTTGAAAAACTCAGGAAAGGACAATAAGATATTGATAAAACAGAAAATTACTTCTTGAACTAAACTTAAGCTCAAATACCTTATTTTTCCATATTTCTCTTCCATATCTCTGTCAACAGGTCTCATTCTCTAGTGGAGTCTTTGAATCGCATTTGAAGCTTGATAGGAGTCACCATGAAAAATTTAGCTCTAGATTCTTCTGCCAGTGGAATCACCTTCAATTGATTTTTTGATGTGTGGAGTCGCCAGAGAAGAAATACAACCAATATGTGCCTAAGTGTTTTCTACTCTCAGACCTAAGAACTCAACCATGTCGTTATTTCCTAGGGAAAATTTTCAATTTCGTCCTCGGAAACGATGCCAAAATGTTAGCACTCTGTAAATCTATTCGGTTGATAAACAGATGGCGAAGGTAACTGTTTCAACCAACTTTGAGACCTGAAACTATCCTTTCAGAACTGGAGAGGGTTCTCTCAGGAGACACGGTCTCAGTGCGGGATATGTATTTAAATCTCTTGGTTATATTTAACACCTTTCCGAAATAAGTTATGGTTTCATTGGCGTAAGATGGCAAGACCTCGGGCTATGGAGTCAATTCAAGAAAACAATAGAAAGAAATGACTCGGTGACTGAACTTGAGAGGATAAAGCTAAGCAAGAAACAGTCTTCAGTTTAAAATCATTGTGTGGTGAACAGAAAACACAGGAAGCAACTCGGAGCACTATTGAGGATGAATTTGGAGTTAACTTTAGAGGAAATATGTTTTGTCTAAATGGCGCGAACAAGGGGCGCTGCGCAGCTAATCCATAGGTTTGAAATTTTGTTCTGATTTAGACATAAAAAGATATGAATAAATAAAATAGGAAGCACATACCAATGAAGGGAAACAATACATTTGATTGCTACAATTACTATATTTACATCAAGCTAAAGGACTTTTGCATTAAGTTTCGATTGAAATCAAATTACATTCAATAGACGTTGTCTATACCAATTTGGCCAACCAACCCTGTTTACATGAAAATGATCCCCATATATAGAAAACTAATCTCACCCTTGGCTGTTATGGTCGAACTACTTCCTCCTAGAATCATGGATCAATTTTCTTTGAAAGAGAACAATAACTTCAACGGATTCACTAAAAATAGAAAACTTGATTTTGCCAAATCATAATCGTAACTGAAATATTATTTACAATCATTGATCATGATTAGAATTAGACCATATGGTTTTGATGAGTCATCTTGTGAAATATTGGGCACTCTATCACCCTTGCATAGCAAGTCTACTACGCAACAGTAACCTACAGCAAAAAACGTAGCAGATTGCGCAACAAACTGGGAAAATAGGCGTTAAATATGACATCATATCTCACTAATAAAAAATTATTTTCCACAAATGATAGAGGTTTTTGTATTTATGCTCTTTATAAATAAAAACCTCTCTCAGTTTCTTGAAATTAATCTCCAGCTAGCCGGAATATGTGTCGCAAAAACATGCCTCGAACAGAAAATCATGAAAACGAAAAAACAGGACTCAAAGATTCCTTCGAATATCCCAATCCATGACACATTTTTCAAATCTAAGAGCGGTTTGTATTACTTGGTTTTTCCTGGACAAAACACTCTCAGGCATTGTCAAAATTCCTCTCTAGTTGGTCATAATTTGATATTGAAGTTGACCACTAAACCAACCATTTGCGCAGTGCGACATGTAGCCTGTGCACAACAAAATCCACTGTGTGATGACATTCTCTACACGAAATCATCCTATGCATGACAGAATCGACTGCACAATAACATCCTATGCGCAACAGAATCCACTGCGCAATGAAATCCACTGCGCGACGAAATCCACTATGTGGCAGAAATCCACTGCACGACAAAATCCACTGCGCAACAGAAATCCACTGTGCGACAAAAATCCATTATGCGACAAAAATCCACAGCGCGACAAAATCCTTTGCGCAACGAAGTGCTTTTCACAGAATGTAGAAAATTTTGTAGCGTGCAGTTGAAAATGGAAATGGAACAAATAAATGATAATATTCTGTTTGAAACTGACCCTTAGAGATGTTAGATGATGCCAGTCATAAAAACAATATGGGTGCTAACATGCATGACTTTGCAAAATTGTTGACAAACCTCTAACCTTAGACATGAAAATCATGGTGCTAACAGAGGGGGTTAAGGTTTTAGTATAAGTTGTTCCTAGGATTATATGGAGCTAGGGGTGTCTAGGTCATGGTCTATGTCAAGATCTAGGCCATCATCTAAATCTAGTTCTAGATCTATGTTGTGGTCTAGGTCATGGTCTAGGTCTATGTCATGGTATACATCAAGGTCATCCTATAGTTCTAGGTCATGGTCCAGGTCTTTCCATGTCTAGGTCTTGTTATTTCTAGGTCTTGTTATTTCTAGGTTTAGGTCTAGGTCTTAACGTGTCTACATCAAGTCCATTTCTTTCTTTGTGATGTAGGGAGGGGGGCCTGTAGAGAGAGGAATAAAGAGAGTTTGAGAGGGGGAGAGGGGAAGAAAAAGATATTGAGGGACAAGGAGACAGAGAGGGGGGTAGATAGTGAGAGAGTGAGAGG
>ML785163.1:348086-373089 GCA_009831015.1 Picea engelmannii
AGCAAAAAGGAATCAACAATTAAGGAGTTACTAAAATGAACTAAAACTTGGCAACTTCATTTTAGGAAAGTTATTAAAAGCATGAGAGGGGATCTAGGAACCCTAGGAGTAATTTTAGGAGCAATTAAAGGGGGGTGAGGGAATTTAGCCTTTTAATTATTAAAAAGAAATATTTTTTTGGAGAACCGTGGGGATGAGTGACACTTGGACGACAGAGAATTTTTAGAGGTTTGTCATAAAAAATTAAATTAATAATGATTTAGGAAAGTAGGTGGGTCTCAAATTTCTATAAAAGAAGGGGAAAAGAAGGAAGAAATGGATGAATAGTTAGCGTAACGTTACGCTGCCGGATTGTGGCTTCACGGATTGCTTGTGAGGAGTTGGGTTTATCTCAATTGTACTAGAGTGGTAGCTCAGCCTGGGAGGCGAGCTGAGAAGCTAGGCTTATTTTCTGGATCTTGTGTGGCCCCTTTGCGGCTCGGGGGGGCTAAGGGGGAAGCAGAGTACGCCTAGCGATTGGCTGGGAGGTACCGGTGAGGTCTCTACGGTCGGCGAGCGGGACGCGGCACGGAGCGCGGGACATCTTCCAAAGCGTGCGTGAGGCAACGATATGATTTTAATTGGTGAAGTAGAATGCATTTTTATATTCGGCAATTTTAATGTTATTGATGTTGTATATCCCCTTTCATTCATCGCTCTGACTGTATAAAATCATTCTTCCGTAATTCTGGACTGTGCAATTTAATTGATGGTGCGGGAATGTGTAATTTTTAATATTGTTGTTATATCCTTTTATTTCAACGTCCTGGACTGTATAAAATGATTGCTGTTATAATTTAGGACTGTGTATTGTGTTACTAAAAAAATCTGTCGGCAATTTCGTAGGAATGTTTTCTGCGACATAGTTCTGAGAATTTGTTTGGGGAAATTGTTATTGAATGTGGAATTCTGGAATTTCGTTTTTGTATTTCATTGTTGTGGTTGATGATAGAACACGTTTTTTTTTTGGGGGGGGAAGATTTTACTGTGTGCGTTTTTCTGTTGTGGTATTGGGCGTTTTTATATTCAGTGGGCCATTCTTGTGTTGGGCGTTTTATTTACATATAGTGGGCAATTATTATACTGGGCGTTTTTATTCTTAACAGTTGGGCAGGTTGAATGCTTTCTGTTTTGCTTAGTGACCCAAAGGGTTCGGACCCATTCTAGAAATTCGAATGCTATTTGTTTTGCTTATGGATCATGAAGGTTTTAAACTCATTGGGCCTTTCGTTTCTCACCATTGCTGCAAATTTCGCTGAGGGTAATGTTGTTCCGATCCTGTAGATTCGTTCGACATTTCGTTTTTCCTTATCGTGGTCTTGTAAAATCGTTGGCATTGCGTTTTTGGTTATTATTGCTGCAATTTCATGTCTGTATTTCGCTGAGTTTATTGATGGAATCTATTGCTGGGTGAATGTCGTAAATGCGTTGATTCATTGTATGTGTGGGGCATTGATGGTTCTGCGTTTTGCTGGCACATATTGAGTGTGTTAAATCCCCATTCTGCGCCCACCAGTTATAGGTTAAATTCACTGTTTGTTTTAATGGCATTTATTAGGACTGAGTTGATTGTAAGAGGGGCGTTTATGTCCGGTGGTTGGTAAGTTCACTGGTCCATGTGTGATTCTGTATAATTTCCCCTTCTTGCGCCCTAGTGAGGTTTATTCGAATTCCGTTTTCAATGGTAAATGCCTTGTTTAAGTGAGAAGCGCCTTTCCCTGCATCAAAAATCATCATACAAATCCACTGAAAGTTAACCTCGCCCTGCTCAGAAATCAACGTATTAATTTAAACAAAGGAGCATTCACACTTAGACTTCTCAGAATAGAATATTGGATGTCGATAGAGAATGATCCTAACTATTTCAATCAATTCAGCGAATATCTCTAGGAAGCAAAATATTAGCCAAATCCTCCACCCACGGACCCATCAGTTTGCCAGCGATAGTAGCATTTATGCTTTTATTTAGTGATTGTTTTATACAATTATTCGAATATGACAAGATGACAAATAAAGTCAAGAATGCAATCTAACTTTAAAGAAAATGTATTCAACTTTAAACAAAAGGTTACAGTACAGCTATGCACAGATCTATAATTATGACTTGTTGTAATTTAAATGGCAATATAAATGATATTTTAGGAATGCAATATTAGAATCGTTTGTGGAACATTTTGTGGTTATAGTTGTTTTTCCTCTATTTAAATTAATCAATAATAGATGCTTTTACCTTCTTCTTGTGCCTACACCGACATTTCCAATGTTGCATTATGTTGTTATATTCTCTAGAAATTGGAACTCTATACCCCAAAGATAATGGAGTATGCACGAGTCTTATGTTCAAATCATCCCTTAACTCATGTGACCTTTAACACTAGATGACATGAGGGATGTGTGATTCTCTTTTGATATTAAGCAAGGTTCTTCTAAGGATATATAGATGTATATGTTGTTACATTAGATTTGGTTTAAAGAGTTGCTCCCTTTCTATATAATGCAGTTGGTTTTAGTGATATAAAAAGGGATAGTCTTAGTCCCCTTTTCATAGAAGTTGGATTCTGTATATGTTGTATTGTATGCATTGTAAGGTGACGACAGGTTAAGGGAATGAAATAGTAATGTTTATGGAATGACAATAGTTTAGGTTACTACCTTTATTATAGGATGCTAACTTCCAATACTGTCAATGTTCCTGATAATGCTAGTGTAGCGCAATCTTCTAAGTTTATGTTTTATCGATAGGGTTTTATGGTGCTCATGTATGAACATAGTTTTTATGGCAATGTTTGTAATTAGAAAATGTAACGATATGGTTATCTTATTGTAATGCTAGTGTAAACTTTTGTTATCGATAAAACATATATGGGGGAATGTCCTGGAATTACGAACAATAAATTACTCGGAGACTAGTAAGTGAGGGTTGTTGCTCATTTAAATAATGTTGAACTTGGGTGTTTGTGGTCGGAGTCCTTCTTGTCGTGTGCTTTCCATAAAGGACGTAGTCGTCCTTCTTGTTTATGTTGTACTTGATAGTATTCAGTTGGTTGCTTGGTCGTTTGTGTCGGGCGGGATATAGACACCTCTTGTAGCTTAGTATATATGTCTGTGTGTATTTCCGGTGGAAGGAATCCAGTGTCGTATCAAGAGTCTCGGGCTGTTTAAAGGCACAGTTTCCACTCTTGCGACACACTCTGAGCCGTATCAGTAGTATCGAGTTGTTTAAAGGAACAGTTTCCACTACTGCGACTCCCTAAAGGATTTATTAGTTTCTGCCTGAGCAGTCGGCCAAGAGCCTGTCTAATCTTCTTTCGAGAAGACATAAGACTAAAGGCCCTGCTTTTCTGTGCAGAAATAGTAAACTCTACTGTTGGATTCTTCCATCTGTGACTGTACTGTACTTAACACCTGGTGTCATTTTCTGCTTACAGCTTCTATTTGTACGCCTTATGTCTAGGGGCATTTATTACTTGTTGTCACTGTGATATGTTGGGGTCGTCTTGTTGTGTTTGTCTTTCTTGCGTCTTGTTCTAGGTCGGGTTACTAGTTTCTGCCTGAGCAGTCGGCCAGGAGCCTGTCTAATCTTCTTTCGAGAAGACATAAGACTAAACGCCCTACTTTCCTGTGCAAAAATGGTAACCCTAACACCCTATATTCCTCCCTCTGTGTTCTTACTGTGCACCCCCAGTATGTCTTAATGTTTGTGTTGTGTGCCTTATGCCTATGGTCGTACATTGTTGCAGTTACTCATTGTGTGCCTTCAGTCTTCTTGTGCTGAACATCGTGGTTGCGCCTTGTTGGTTGTCGAGTGGCGACATAGAGTCAAGTGTGTTTGTCACTTCTACATGCGCGCACACACCTTAAACAAAAGAAAAAAAAAAAAATTGCACCTGTTCTCAGAGTTGTTGTCGTAACGAGGAGGTCGTTACAAAATGGACACATGAAGTTAATCCAAGGAAAGTCTTCTTAAGGGCTCATGCAGCCAAGGATGGGTTGTAACAACCCTGTTGCAAGTTCGAAGCCGAGTGTGCGGCCCTTTCTCTTATTTTGGGTCCAAGGGAGATGGATTGAAGTCATTGTTTCTTGCTTAATAAATAAGAGGAATGGGCTAGGCCTCCGCCATATTAAGGATGAGAAAGCAAGTACATTCCATTGTTCAGCGTTCTTCCCCTCCTAATCATTCTCTCCTCTTTCCCTGGATGAGTGTTCGTCCTTTATCTACCAACTCTAGATCGAGATGGTTTTCTTCTATTGATAAGTGGCTTTCTTCGATCTACACTGACGCTGCACCGATTCTATGGGGAACGGATGAGTGTTCGCCCTTGGTCTCATAGGTTTGGTAGTGTACACGGTGTTCTGGTCCAAGGTCTATTTCTTCCTGTTATTAATTTTCTGCTATTAATCAACTTCCCGAATCCATATTTCTAGGGTGAAGGAAAGGACATGGGGAGAAAATAGGATCAGATACCCACCCTGTCTATCTGTTGTTTCTTATTTAATTCAAGCCTTTTTTTTGTTTTCCCATTCATTTTGTTGTAATTCTGAGTTTTTTTTTCCAGTGCAATTCATTAGGTTTCTGAGCATCATAAATCTCTCTAAATCCCTGTAACTAGAGTGAAAAGAAGGCACAAGTCTCTATAGTCAGGACGATGCGTAATGTCTTGCCCAGTAGCATTTGGATTAGTGCTTTGGGGAAATGAAATTCTTTTGGGACTCTCAAAGAACCATACCAAAGTAAGCATACCTCACCTGGCAGTCTAATCCCTATTTACTCAACAGGAGATCGGGGAAAGAAGAGGGAACTGGATGGAAGTAGTCCAAGAATTTGATCTAGATATAAAACCTGCTAAACGGGTTAAAGGAAAATGGTTATGCAAACTGGCAGTTGAAGCCCAAGACCATGTAAAGGACAACCCCGGATGGGAGAATGAATTAGAATTGTGGTGTGGTGAAGCTTCATACGTCTCCCCATGGCAAGAGTCTTGGTATGATAAAATGACTTATCTCATGCATCATGGGACTTTCCCAAAGAGCCTAAACCCTAGGGAAAGGAGAGCTCTCAGGTAAAAATCCGCACAATATCACCTCATAAATTCGATGCTCTTTCGTGTTAATTATGATGGGGTAATTTTAAGATGTCTCGAACATGAAGACGTAGACAAAGTTATGAAGGAGCTCCACGATGATCCTGCCAGTGAACATTTCACAGGAAACACCACTGCTCATAAAATACTGAGAGTTGGCTATTATTGGCCTACTCTATTCAGAGACGCTCACACATACACTAGAAACTATAAGACTTGTCAGATAAGCGTGGGGTGGGAGAAGCGAGCAACTGCCCCACTCCAACCGGTGGCCATTTCTAGGCCTTTCGAGCAATGGGGGTTAGATATCATAAGAGAAATTACACCAAGTTTGTCAAAACAACATAGGTACATATTGATTGCCACCAATTATTTCACGAAGTGGGAAGAGGCCATTCCTCTGAATCATGTAAACGAGAAGGTGGTGATCCAATTCACAGAACAACAACTGATCACAAGGTTCGATGTGCCTTCTATACTTGTTTTTGATAATGCAACTTACTTTTCTTCCACCTTATTAACAGAGTTTTCTTTGGACAAAGGAATCATAATTAGATACTCTGCAAACTATTATCCACAGGGAAACGAAGTGGCATAATCAACTAATAAGAACCTAGTGAGAATATTAAATAAAACAGTTGCATAAAACTAGAGGAATTGGCATAATTCACTTCATAATGCTTTATGGGCCAATAGAGTCACAACCAAGGAAGATATAGGGAATAACCCATAATTTCTTGTATACGGTAAGGAATCCATTCTCTCGAATGAGATTTATATTCCATCTCTTCAACTTACTCAGGATTCTAGTGGGAAGTCCTCGTCAGTCATACAATAAACAATTGACACCCTGCTCATGCTAGAAGAAGAGAGGGAGAAAGATAAATAAAAATTCATAGCTCACCAGCAGATAATTAAAATATGGTTTGATAAGAATAAGGCTAAAGAGAATAATTTTGAGGTAGGAGACTTAGTCTTGAAGTGGGACAGAGCAAATGAGCCTAAAGGAAAGCACTCTATGTTTCAGAATCTATGGCTCGTACCTTTCCAGGTGGCCAAGAAGATTGGGTTAGGCACGTTCCAACTGCATAATTTGAGGGGGGGACCTAACGCCCTCCCAGTGAATGGCCAAGCCCTAAAACAACATTTCCATTAAAAAAAAAGAGAGATTTTTTGTGTGTATGTTTTTACGATGTTTATTTTAGACACGTCGATTGCAAAATGAATTTTGTTTTATCATTTGCGATTATACTTATGAGATTTTAAAGATTGTGTTTAGCAAGAAAATGGTTGAACTCAAATCATGCGACATGGCGAACTCTGTTCCTAACTCGTTGCTCACATACAACACAAGAAACGTTGGGGAACATGTGGTTGTTTCAAGGGATTCTCTATTTAACCTGTGCAGATGAACAACTTTGGAGAAATGCATAAGTGTCTACCTGGTGGTCTGTTGAAAACCTTAAGGTGGAGATGGTAAGATGGAAAGGACTACATGTACCTCAGAGACAGAGCTATAAAAATTTCACCTTAACCATCTCATTCTTGCAAATAACAGACGTCCTCCTCTCCCACTCGCTCAGGGAATTCAGCCAAAACAAAAATCAACTATATCAAATGAGCGCACAGTAGGAGAGGGTATGCAGATATATTCATCAGAGCTTTGGATGCTCGCTGGCAGCGGAGCAAGGTCTATGACATCGGGGTGACTCCGTCGGGGCCATGGACACTTGTTGGCAACGAAGCAACACCGTACCAAATTAATAAGGGTAATTAAAAGGCCTAGTTCCTGTGAATGCTTTACTAGACTCTTGTCAAAGGGGGCATGAGTCAGGGTTGTAGGAAACAAAGGTTGAATAAAGGTTGAAAACACCACAAGCAAGCCCATATGTATCAACCGAGGAATTTCAAATGCAAGGGTAAAAGGTTCTATGATAAAAACTAGTTAAGTTCTTCAGCATATTTTGCATCAGTTGACCCCGAGGGAGGAACAAAGATTTTTTTTTCGCCCAGTAAGTCGCCATTTGTTGAGCACTCAACACACCCTAAAAATCCCATGTCAATTTTTCATTTTTTGGGTACCACTTGATGGTTGCACTATCTGATTCGATCTCCTTTTGAGAAATGTTTTGTCTTTGCTTGTTCTCTTGACTCTCATTAGCTATTCCGGTTTGTTTGAATTTATGAAACCCCCTGAATTGAAAAGGCTTAACACTTAAATAAAGAATCAACAGCCAAAACAATTCACCCGATGTGCTCAAGATTCGACATCAGAAGGAATTCACAGAAGGAAAAGAGACACTCGGGAAACCTTAGTCACCGAGCGCTGATTTCCATCGACACCGGTGGAAGTAAGTTTTGTTTGTGGCAAAGTTTTTCATAAGGATATCATCGATAGTCGATTCCTCTTTGGCATCGATAAAAGAGAAGGGGAATATACGTTAACAAGGAAAGGAACGATATCATTGATAGTCGATACCCAACACACTTATCGAAATCAGAGAAGATCAACAAGAATCGCAATGAATGTTCTGACCGCACTAAACGATACTCCTGATCACCGATCCCCGATGTGTTTTGGCATCGTGACTTTTTCGAGGAAGTTGATCCGAAGGTAAACACTTGGTAGGTTTATTGTCGATCGTCGAACCTGGATACTCTTTCAGCATCTGAAAGCTAAGGGTTTCTTTAGAACATATAACTTAAGAAAAGTCCCGACTCCAATTTATAAACGTGAATTAGGTCACCGGTCTCCAACGCCGCATGTCTTTTCTAGATTGGAGAACCATGCGATCTAGTTTTACCCCTAGTCATTCTTGGTTCCCTAGGTCTAGGTCACACCTTCGATTCAACTTTTCCATGACAGGATTGTATGATGATATTTATCAGCGTCAGAGCTTTGGCAAGGTACATCGACAAAAATGTTTATAGCGCATTGTCGATCCTCGATCCACCTACTGAGAAAGTGACACGATGGGACATTTTAGCATTAGATATGATTAGAATTTGAGGATTTAAGGGGCTAATTAATACCAAATATCGCATTAGTTTCTACCTCATGTGTTGATCTAAACAACCATTTAAAATCCCTGATAAACCACATCACCCTCCGCACCTCCTTCGTCAACCCACGATGAATTTAAGTTGTAGATATTCAGTGACATATTTGTTTAAATTTCACTCATCACTTGAATTGAATGGTTGATGCGACACAGTAAGTTCTTCATTAGTTTATATTATCTTGAGCCATTGTAAGTGGAATCATTCTACGTGCAAGGAAATTCAGAGAATCTGGAGAAGCGAGACGAGCAATTCGAAAGTTGTAGAGATCTCGTGAGTATCAAATGACCAAGTTTAGCAAGATTTACAAGTATGTACCCAAGTCTGTGGATTTTACATATGTACACTTTATATATTTTTATCTGGTGTTGTTCTGTACACAATCTCTGAAGATTTATTTCAATTGCAGGAACAATGCCGCCAAGGAAGCCAACCACTAAATGATCTCCTAGGGCATCGAAGCTGAAGGAGCCAGAGGTAGATGAAGGTTCCTCTCGAGGGGTCGCAAAACAGTTGGAATTGACTTCGAGACTAGAATCTGTCATCAGAACAATAACAAATAATGTCTTTGTCCAACCTTCGGCCTTTGGAGACACAGAGGCGATCACAGGGTCCAATACCACACTCCCACATTGGGGAGAACTCTTCAGAAAGATCAGCTGGGAGGAATTCTCAGAATACATCCCACACAGTGACCTAGATATAAAAGTACTCGATGACTAGGTTTTTCTTATTATCCGACGATCGTACCTACACATGGTAGCAAGCATAACCCTTATATTTCCCTATATAAAACTTTTGAAGTGGCTCATCGACCACACAGATACACATATGTGTTTAATCAATGACGACAATGGTGGGTGTGTCGGGGTCTTCCTTCTGGTGGAGGTTCAGAAGTATTACAAGCTTAGAGACCCTGAGGAGCGACTAAACAAATATTTTGTCGTAAAATTATACAAGCGCCACGACATTAGCCATGTAATAGCCTCATGGTGGAGATAATATAAGAAATACACCAACCAGAGCACCGGATGGTACCAAATGACCAACTTAAGGGAGCCATAGATCTACTTGATGGCTCTCATATGTTGATTATATGGAGAGAAGGACTGCTCCATATTCTCAGAGGCATGGATTCCTCGAGCTTACACAATGGCCATTTCTGGTAGCGGTTTCAATTTGGGAGCCATCATTTCTAAGCAACTGAGCATCTGCATACAACAGGCTCAGACGCTGAAGGAAGGAGAGACACCAGCCTTCTACATGGCTTCATATTTACTTGATGTCATGTGCACTCGAAACATTTTCACCGGCATGAACTTAAGCTAGCACGTTGCAGAGCTCCCTTTCCATGTTTACTTCAACGTGCTGTGGGAGAATAGGTACAAAAAGTCTTACTCCCTCATCTGTGATGAATTCATCGCACGAATTTATTTCATTCTTTTTAAGGAAGAATGCCTAAGACTATCGGCGATGGCCAAGAAGATGATATCAAAAGTGGACCATTGGTACTTAGACGAGAGAGACACCTATATCAGGGTGTTCGGGGCCACTGGAGTGTTGCATCTCCTACTAGCTCATTTCCCAGACTGGCTTGTAGTAGGAGAGATATGCTACAAAAAAATCCTGCAGGGATACAACGCCACCCTGGTCAAGGATAATAAGCGGGTGTTCATACCTTATGGTTTCCATATAGGTTTCTACCTAGTTAAAGATACAACTCAAGCCAAACATGAAGGGTTGATCCAACTCGAGTTCATATTCTAGACTGGACGCTTCCACAAACATGATCCAAAGGTCCTAGTATTGCAACATGCTTCACAAGTGTCATCCTGCTAGCCATACGCCCACAAAAAATTTGAAGATGAATTTTTCATCGAAAATGCTCAGAACTGGGATGAGGTGGTAGTGAGGATGGTTGACCCCAAAATGACTAGTTTCATAGCCATGAGCCTAGATGAACATGCGACCACCATAGAATAGTCGTCTCAAGAATCTCTAATGGCCCAGGAAGAAGTGATAGTGGAAGAAGCGACAGAGGTCCCTATGGTATCTCTGATGCAAGAAAGAGGTTTCCCTATGACACGGGACATGCGGGAAAGGGGGTTTCTCATGATAGAATAAGTGCAATGAATAATTGATCAGCTGCAAGATGACCCAGACCTCTCAGGAACGATTGGATCCCCTGCCGATAACCCATATGAAAACTAGACAAACCCAAGCAGCCCAGAACTAATAGACATTGATGAAATCATCGGGTTAGACAACCCTAAAATCACAACGCCACAGGTCAGATCATCGAGGGATGTTTTAGCTCAGTAGGAGAAAGTCGAAATATCAGGGAAAGCAAGTGCACTAGACCCCCTCCACGAATTAATAAACATCTATGATAATGAAGAGAGCCTAGAGGTATCCCTGGTGACCCCTGTATAGATCATAGAGGAAGAAGAGCTAGATAAGGAATCTTCCCCAGCTATCGACGCTCAAATTTTCCTTCCACATAATGAACTAGAAGTTGAAAGTGTCTTAGACACGAAGGTGCCCGATGCACCGAAGACCCAAGTGGATAGTCCGAGGGACAAGCCAGAGATGGGCGAACAAAAAGAAGAAGCTCCACAACAAGAAATCAACATCTCAATGACCGATAATCAAGTAAGTACCGAGCATGCCCCTGACGCCTCAATTTCAATCCTTATTCAACTTTTTGATGAGCGACAAACATAAGTCAGGCCTTCAGAACACAGCGAGGAAGTTCAAGAACCCAATATTGAACAAATATATACCATCGAGAGCCCGAGAAATACACTCACTTGTGGAGATCAACAAATCCACGAACCCGTGGATGAAGTTGCTCACATACATGCCATCACTTATGACTGGAAAATAAAATCTATCGTGCAGAGAACCACTAAGAAGAGGAGAATCACTTTGGATTGCTCCATCCTCATCACCACGGAGGAAAAAATGATAAATACAAAGCATGCCAAAACATTTGAACTTATCGACGCAAGGATGGCAATCACAGATTCCACCTTGGATAGAGCTAAAAGGGATGAAGAGGATCTATTTGTAGCTTTGAAAGAATTGGAACATTTTTGCCACTTGGAAAAATATTACCAGGACACCACACAAGCCGCAATGTTCCTAAGGAGCGAATTCAGGGAGGCCTACAACAAATTTATAGATGAGTGCCACCTATTCACTATAAGGATATCCGAGCTTCAGGAAGACACCTTCATGGCACTAACAACGTGCAAGGATATGGAGAGGTAGTACGAGAAAGCGCACCAAGCCATGGAAAGGATCGACTATAGTAGCATGATGAAAAAGGGTCGAGACGTCGAAGAACATGGCATCTGGGTGATAAGGGAAAGCAGCATCGGGCGCATAAGGAAATCAATCACATATTGGGTTAAAATGGCTCAGGAACTGCATCGGCAAATCCAAGAGAAATGGGGCAAGTGTGAGAAAAGTTGGACCAATATCAACAGAGCAATGAGGGACATCAACCTCCTAGAATTCGGCACAGCCGATGACTTTGTCAACTTGCGCGACGTAGTCAAAAGACATGTCTAAAAATACTCATCATGGGCCAAGGAAATAGCAAAGGTGACAGACATGGTGCCAGGATAGGTGCGGAAGTTCATGGAGCACCCGATTAAAGCTCGAGCCATGTTGCAACAGTTAAGTTCCAAGATAGTCAAGTATCGGACACGAGTGGTAGAGATAAGAGATATTCTTTCGGCCCTAATGGAACAACACAAATTCCCATATGCTAACACATGCAAGGATCTCTTCATCAAGTGGTCGAAGTACGAGAAGAGTCATCCACTTAAGTGAGATCATGTGATGACTTGTAGAAAAACTGATAGAAGAAAGTGCCATGTGGCAAGTCTTGTTTTACTTAGTTGCACTTTAATAGTTATTTTTAGTTAATAACATGTTATAAATATAAGGATCGACCTATTAGCAAAGGTCGATGGTTGTTACAAAGACCCTCATTTTTGGTTTTGTAAAGAACTATTTCGGAGTTGCCTGTAATTGAGAAGTCTTGTTTAGGAGCAAAGACAAAGTTTGTGTTTTTCATCAAAAGTGTGTATGATTGGATGTGGAGGAGAATTATTTCCGATCTCATCTCATGAATGGATGTTTTAATGAGTAAGAGCTTCTAGAACTATTGATAATTTATTTGATGCAATGCTTTATAGTTCTTATCTTTAATGATGAAAAATAAATCGTTCTATTATTATGTGATGGATGATTAGAGTTAAGAGAATTATTTTTCTTGCCATCGTTTATTTCATGCATGTTATCTTTTTGATAATTGTATCTCATTCAGTAATTGGAATACCAACATGATTAATGTATTAGTACTAGGCCTATGGTAGAGAATCATTATCTGCATGCTAGAGTGAAAGGGTTATCGCAAGCTCAGCCTCTTCTCTAGTAGTTAAGCTTGTTCCCACTTTGTTACCTAGTTGGTTTATACTGACTTTCATCTTATATCGGTCCCACCTAAGAGAAAATACAAAAAGAGAACGTCCAAACTGAAGGAGAAGCCTTCACAAGAAAATGTAAATCCCATCGATTAATTGGTCGGATCGTAAGATCTGAAGAACCATTCCACCATTAAATGTTGCAGAGTCTAATTGGGCCTCGGTGACGGGTTTGGTTCCTGATGTTGAGTTAAAGGGATTTAGGACCCCTCAACACATCCATGAAAGGATCATGGATGATTTTAGGGGATAAATTTCACTCATGGGCTTATTTTCCATGGTTTTTCCAAAAACGAGATTCACTATTTTAAATATGATTCGCCCAAATTCTATAGGATAAAATTATTTTACGTTAAAAATCGCCAATTTTTTTAAAAAACTATATAAAATCCTTAGAAATTTGAACATTTTTACAAAAATATCACCAAACATTTATAGTTGGCATATGAAGGATAAGTAAGATTCGCTAAGGTTTCTACATTTTAAAATAAATTTTCATCCTTAAAATCATCATGTGTCTCTTCAATAATCAATAACTATTTATTATTATCATTTACTTATTAGATGTGATATTTAATAATCAACAATTATATTATTAATTATTATTCTAAGAGAATGTCTTCTCGATGTTGTCCAAACATCAACATTAAGAAGGAGCAGACTCTCTCTAATTGCATATACATTTTGTTTTTTGGATCAATAAAATATTGGTTTGCTGTAAATTTTTGGGTTAGTTTTAGGGTTCTCTTTCCATTAGCCTTTTGAAACAAAAGGTTCAAGCCTCTTTGCATGAATAGAACGATAAACAATGCCACTTTGGCTCAGAGTGCCCTCTTTGCAACTACATAATAGAATACATGTAACAACTACTCAGAGTAGAAAATGAGTGTCCACCATTTAATATCATATCTAAAAACACTAGACATGCATGAGTGTTTGATTATATATTTTTAATAAGTGTACAAATTGAAATTAATCACTCTGTGGTATAGAATAGCAACAACAAATTCAAAGTGTTGACCTGCTTTGAGTAATGGGTTTAGAACAATAGTAATATGATTTGAACCTTATTGTAATATATGTTTTACATTAACAATTCTATTAAAACCATCCTACATCCATCTTAACTCTAGATCTATCAAGCATTGAGAGGCATCAAATCCCTTGAGTTGCAAACCTTTTCTAGAGTGAAAAACATGAGGAATAATTTACACCTCAAGGGATTTTGATCCCTCTCAATGATTGATAGATCTAAATTTAAAATGGATCTTGACTAGTATTACTAGTATTACATGATGAGAGGGAAATCCCTACACATATAGGAATTAGAGACTTTTGTGATGTATATGGTCTTGGGGGTTCAAAAAAGATTAACATTTAACAAACAAAAAAACAATCTAAGAATTGTACAAAACCATGATTCTACATTGCTCAATTATAAAAATAATATAAATGCTCATTTTAGGTAGATAGAATTGCCCTTTCCTATAGAAAAGATTTCATGAATAGTTTTTTTTGGTAGTGGAAGCACTATTATGGAGAAAGGGGTACATTGTGTGAAAGAGAACCAAGGGTCTTTGAAGAAAGAGGTGCTAATGACCTCTCAATCGATGAATTAATGACCGAATCAATGGAAAAGGTTTATCTAGAGCAACTACCATTTTTATTAAATGGGTTTTAATACAAATCTACAAAGCCTTGAATGGTTTTCTCTTTGAAGATGGAGGCATCAAATGTTGATCCCCAACAATGAATTTGGTTATTAAAAATGCGAAATTCCCACAAGGAATAACATCATAAAACCTAAAATGCATTGTAAGACAAAACCTAGGTTGAAATTGTGCTTTCATAAGTAGGACTAATAAAACAAATCAACAACAATTGGAAATGAACCTATAATTGAAAATATTCAAGATGGGTTTTGATCAACCATTACACATGCTGCAAAAGTGTACAATTTTCCATTATCTGCACTATCAATCTACACCTAAAGCATTAGAAAGAAAATCCGTTTTGGTGTTGTAATCAACATTTTTGTAGGGAGAATCAAGAATACTATATACTATAACTCTTAAGCTCACTAAACACAAAATTTTGCACAAACTATTTATGAAAATATCCACACCACCATTAACAAAACCACTAAGCTTCCCTATTCTATTATAATGTTTTTCTAACGTTTTATTTATTGAAAAACATTATTTAAACTGAAATTTTTTTCTAGTTTCAACTTCTAAGTACTTCTAAATCCCTTTCCCTCTTCTCCCTACATAATACATTTCACTCATTTACACCCTACAATAAATAAATAAACATAAACAAATGATGAAATCAAATCGAAAGTGTAACTCGTATGCTTGAAAAACCCTCAAATGGATTTAGTAAACAAAAAACCAAGAACTCATGTTTTATGTGAAAAAACCTCCACTCTTAGTGAAATTTTATTGAAGAATGACTAATCTACCGATATGGCAGGGAATAAGCTAATTTTGGGTGTTGAGGTAAAAACCTGCACTCCTAGTAAAATTTTATTAACGAATGACTAGTCTAGTAATATGTCATGGAATAAGGTAATTTTGGATGTTGAGGTGGGTTAAGAGAGGCTTTCTATAAGTCAAAATGTAAGAAGATCACATGTTTTTATTTAAAGCAAGGACGACCAATACTTGAAAACACCGTTGAAGAGGGTACATGGAAGGTTCCACTGCTAAAATGACCAGTTTAGCATGCCGCCCCTTCTCTGTTTCGGTGGACTCCATTGCAGTGGATATCAAAGAGGGGAAAATAATTGTGGTTGGAGAAGCAGATCCTGTGTGGCTCACAACAAAACTGAGAAAAATGGGGTTCAGAGCAGAGTTACTAAGCGTTGGTCCTGCCAAAGAAGAGAAGAAGAAAGAGAAAAAGAGCTATCAGGGCCCTCCTAAGAATGAGAAGAAGGATGCTGAGAAGAAGGTTGTCGAGTCAATTGCAGCTTTTAAAGTTGTGTTCCATTTTAAATTAATCTAGATGCTCAAAAAATTGATCAAAATTCTGAATTAACTGAAAATTTAAAACCACATAATCCAAATATCTATAGAAAAAATATCTCTAAAAGAAAAATTACTCCCGAATTAACCCACACTCAATTTTTTTTTTTTTTAATGTAATTCTCATAACCGAAGAAATCTGTCATTTTATGATGAGAGTTGCGGTCAAAAGGTGTACAGAGAATACTTTTTTCTTAATTGAGTTCAAAGGGTGTATACTGATGTTTTATTTTTATGAAAATCGAATATGAATTTTTGGTTTTTTTTAGTGATCTCTCCTTTGAAAATGTTTCCTTCAAATTTTATTAAACTCATTAAGTGAAATCTGGATATGTATGATAAAGTAGAAATTAGGCACTGTTAAAGATCCCACCAGATAAACTTTGTATTGTATAACTTCGCGGATGTATGATACAGTTGAAATTAGGCACTGTGGCTTACACCGAAGTGTAATTATTTTAAAATTTAAAATTCATTCATGTTTCAGTATATGACTTTGTAAAGATAGATTAAGTCTATGCTCTTTTGTTATCATTGGCATATGGAATGGAATTTGATGGGCTTGTTATTATTACCATATGGAATGGAATTTGATGGCAATTTGTTACTTTCTTCAAATTTTGGATGAAGGTTGTTATTTTTTTTAAAACTATAAAAACATAACAATAAAATTGTTAAAATATCCAATTTAATAAGATGTTTAGTTTTGAAATTCCTACTTAATGAATATCAAATTTATTAAACTGTTTCATTTTGAAATTTCTATCCTAAGCTTTTGACTGACTATTATGATATGAATACTGAGAAATGTGATCTCTGATCAATAGCCATATTATTTGGTTTTGTTGTATCTTGAAAAAAACATAGAATAAGAAAATCTGATTCTTGCGGATGATTGAAGGGAAAGGATTTAAGTAGAGACGATGCTTGAGCAAAAACCATGTGCCAAATTCATATAAGATTTATCTGAGTTGAGCAAAAATTTATACATCAAATTCATATTTAAGTTTTCTAATAAAATTAAGTTTTATTTAAAATTAAAGAAGTAGAAAACCACTCAAATGTCTTATTAGTTATTTACAACATTAGGTGAAACACATTTATAAATCTATATTTATAATCATTATAAAAGACACTTACCAAATTTAAAAAATAAAGATATGTTTTCCATACTTGGTATTTGTATAGTTTGAGTGGGCTTAATTGTTAAGAACATGTATTTGTATAGTTTGAGTGGGCTTAATTGTTAAGAACATGTCTTTCCTTCTAAAAAGTCACATGTTCAAATCTAAAAAGGATTGAATATATATATCTCAATAAATTTTACTAATAAAATAACTGAACAAAAAAATCTCATATACCAATTTAGTATCTAGCTTGAAAGTGACCTTATTATTATTATTAATATATTAAAATAAAAAAATTCTACTTTAATTTAGATATTTTGAAAACAAAAACAACCATAAACTATATGTACAATGCATTCAAATAAACAATATAAATTTATGAGATTCCTTTTCTCATGCACATTTATGTTCACGTGGTTTTGTAATCTGTATATAAAGATATACAATATAACTATTGAATACAAATGTGATTTACTTTTATGTAAATTGATTCGAAAAGCAACATTAAAAAATTGAACTTGCCTATGATAAACCGTATGAGGAGTGGAAAATGATAATAAAGAAGAAAAACATACTCTAAAGGAAGTTCGAATGTAAATAAATGCATGTCTATATGTTTTGGAAGCTTAAATGAATTCATTATAACAATGGGAAGGAATAGAAGGGTCTACGGAACTAGGCAAATGGATATAACTTTACTATTCACAATAAGCAAAGAACTTAATCCAATAACTTTTTTTTTGGTATTTAGGTAGCATATTTTGACGTGGAAGAATCTCCAACTCCGGAATGAAAGGGCCCGGGACGATGTCATCTTTGCAAGTGTGAACATCTTTTCATATTTTGTTCTTTCACAAAATTGATATGGGAAAAGTTAAAAGTCATTAAAAAAGAATCTAGATGATTGGAGAGGAAATGATTATCAAACTGGACATCGGATAAAAAAGCTTCTCCTTGTCTTGCGACCAACATCTGTTGGTTTGTTTGAAAAGAGAGAAATGCAGTCATCTTCGAAGGTAAGGAACCTTCAGTGTTCTCGGTGGTCTTTAAGGCACTAGGAAATTATCATAATCCGGTGAGCAAATTGGTCCTTTCAACGATTCGCCCTTGCTGGATTGAAGAACCTCTCAAGTTTCCGTTGGCACGGTTTGATGGAGCTGTTCAGGCGAATGGGTATTGTTGTGGAGTTGGGGTCATTATAAAATTATCAATATCCATTGTTTATAAATGGTTTTTGAATTGTGGTGCTGGAACAAATACAAAGGTTGAATTTATGGGGGATTGGGTTACATTCTTCTTAGCAAATCAGTTGTCCATTCAAAAGCCGCAGGTCGTAGGGGATTCAAATGTCATTATAAACTGGTTAAACAAGATTGCGTGTTAACTCCCATGAAAAGTAAAAACAAAGAATCCAGTTGTTAAGGAAGAAGTTTAGAGATATAAACTTTTATCATATTTATCGAGTTTTCAACAAGGAAGCGGATGAGCAGTCCAAAAAACCTCTCCTAGCTCCTTAAGGCACTATCGAGCTGCAAAAGTGGTCAAGGGATATGGCGGGCCAGCTTAGCTTCCTCAACATCTATTAGTGGTTCCTGTTATGTTTTTTTGGGGGGAAGTTCTGTCGGACATATTTTTAGTTTTTTCTTGTCTGTGGTGGCAAGAGTTTATCTGGTTTTTTTTTATGAAAGTTTTGGGAGTTTCTGAGTCCTATCGAACATATTTTTGGCTCCTTTGAAATTGTAACTATGGTATCTCTTAGATGTTTCATTCAGTTTATCATCTTTATAATGGTGCCGAACTTGTGGATGTAAGAATTATATATTAATATAATTATGATAATTTTCTTCTAAAAAATAACATAAAACATATTTAATAAATTAATTCTTTGTATCATAAAGTTATGAACAGTTTTACAGTTTGAAACAGTAGATAGACACAAAGCATTAATCTAGATATCGATCAACTTGAAAAGAAATAGTAAAACTAGGTTAAAAAGACAAAATAACATAAAATATAATATTATATATTTTTGGCTCCTTTGGAATTGTAACTATGGTATCTCTTAGATGTTTCATTCAGTTTGATCATCTCTATAATGGTGCCGAACTTGTGGATGTAAAAATTATATATTAATATAATTAGGATAATTTTCTTCTAAAAAATAATATATTCAATAAGTTAATTCTTTGTATCATAAAGTTTATGAACAGTTTTACAGTTTGAAACAGTAGATAGACACAAAGCATTAATCTAGATATAGATCAACTTGAAAAGAAATAGTAAAACTAGGTTAAAAAGACAAAATAACATAAAATATAATATTATTTATGTAGACATGAGGAAAAGAGCCAAAAAAAAAAAGTTATAGAAAAAAAGGTGCATAAACTAGTTATTATCGCACAACCATATTGCAATTATGATCTATGTTCTCAATATCAATCTATGTTGTCAATATCAAAAGAGCATAAAATATTGTTATTAAACAATATTTCAAAGATCAATCCTACAATGTTTATAAAATTAAAAATATATAGAGATTATGCAATTATGATCTATGTTCTCCATATCAATCTATGTTGTCAATATCAAAAGAACATAAAATATTGTTCAATAACAATATTTCAAAGATCATACAATATCAATCTATGTTGTCAATATCAAAAGAGCATAAAATATTGTTCAATAACAATATTTCAAAGATCATAGTTCTACCATGTTTATAAAATTAAAAAAATATTCTCAATATCAATCTATGTTGTCAATATCAAAAGAGCATAAAATATTGTTCAATAACAATATTTCAAAGATCATAGTTCTACAATGTTTATAAAATTAAAAAAATATAGAGAGATTATGTAAGAGATTCTTAAAAATCATGTTCTTAATATCAAAAATTGAACTATATTTCAAAGATCCATAGATCCATAGTTTTAGAATGTTTATAAAATTTAAAAAATATATAGAGATTATGCAAGAAACTCTTAAAAATCACGAAAAATATTTGTAAATTTGTAAAGCTGTGTAGTTTCTAAAATTTGTAATATGTTTCTTTAAAAAAAACATTGTTTTGTTATCCTTTTTTCAGGATGGTTGTAGAAGCTTATGTGTACCAAAAGAAAAACTATGTTTAATGTATGCTCGTTACAATTGTCAAAATGTATTTTTCTCTTTTTTTTTTTTCATTGTATTTATGTCTAATGGGTGGGTGCAAGCTAACGACAGTCTCTCATGAGGCATTAGTGGCAATGTCAACATGGAAAAACAACAATATGTTAACTTAGAGGGATCTAATTCTTTCACAATAAATTTCAATATGGTCTAAAAAGATGAAACCTATGAAATTGAATTACCTTTCCAAATATATAATTTGTATTTAAAGAATTTGTATATGACTAGATAAAAATGAGTTTTTCTAACAATGGCATATTATTTTTAATGAAAAATATCATGCATATCTTTCCATTAGTGCAATTGTTGAGTATCTAAACAACAAAATTTCCTTAAGAGAATGTGTAGTTCATTGTAGAGAACACATTGTTCTTGTGCGAGACTATTTTTTCAAAATTTTTAATGTTAATTTATTATTTTTTTTTAAATTATGAAATTCATTATATCCTTGAATTTACGAGGCCTTGTGTTAGTGTAAATACAAGGGTCTTAAAAATATCAAACAATTTTTCTTTTTTAGATTGTAGATCTCAATCTATAATAGTGCAACATATAACTTATTTAAAAATGGTTAAGGTGATAAAATGTTATAGCAAGAATTAAAGAGGTATGTATTTTAAGATTTTGATATATGTCAAGAGAAAACATATTAAAAATGGTAATTTTTTTTTTAAGTTATATATTTGGAATGTGCATGGTTGACTCTATATGTGTTTTTATTTTCATCAACAATGGATTTTTGTAGCCTATACAAAACTAACGTCAAAAATAAATTTATTGAGAGGTATTCTTAAAAATGGAGGTTTTAATGTATTTGCAGCCCAAATCACTAGGTTTGTCACTGTGGGCGAGTGTAAGGAACCTAAATCAACAAACATGTATGATATAGTCGTCACTCTCGCCCCCCCCTCCGCCTCCCCCCCCAAAAAAAATGAAATGAAAAGAATATTCACATGCTCTAGAGTGTGTGCGTGTTATAGGAATGCACACACACTTTTTTTACCAAGTATTCACAAGGCAAAAGAAAGATTGTAGGAATCCAGGGCCAGGGGAAGAAACCCAAGAGTTAGGCCCTAAAGGAAGTTTATAGGATTCTAGAGCTAATAACAACATTTTCAATGGCCACAAATGACCTGTCGAGGGCATCCTTTTCCTCTAGCTAGATATATAGGTACCACTAGCAGTTCTTAGCACTGGGTATGGGTCTTGGGGCCTTAGACATGGCCAGGGAAGGAAACATGAAACTTAGGCTCTAAAGGAAGCTTCTAGCCATCTAGTGCCAAGAAGGATGCTTCAAACAACCACGCATGGCTTCTTGAGAGTGACATTGGCATATTATTGTGGATGTTAATGCCACTAGGTGGTTTTGAGCAGAAGGTATGTGTCTCAGTTCCCTAGAAACAATTTTCCTCTTCTCATCTCCTCCCCCTTCACCCCTCTCACCCCACCCACTCATGCCCATCTCTCTTGGTTTCACATACCTCCCACTCTTGTCTCACATATATCTTGGTGTCACATGTCTCCCTCCCCTACTCATTCACCCTTTTCCTCTTGTCACCTTCTCCCCATTTTCCTCTCTTGCACCACCCGCTCATGCCCACCTCCTCATGTCGAGCGCTTATCTTCCCCTCTTCTCACCCTTCCCCCTTTGCATTCACAAGTTACGTATAACAAAAATGTGGAAAATAAAACTTGTACAAATCTAGGGCCATCAACAACATGTTGGCCCACCACAAACATCCTTTCAAGAGTATCCTTGGTTTCCTGATGGGGGTAGTAAAAATTGTGAGTTTTTGAACATTGAGTATGAATCTCTAGAACTTTGATATGGTCAAGGGAACAAACCCAAGAGTTAGTCCCTAAAAGAATCTTTTAGGCTTCTGGGGTTAAGAAAAATATTTTGAATGGACACAAATGACCTATCATGGGCATACTTTTCCTCTAACTAGGTATATAAGTATTGTTAGCACTGAGAGTCACCCTCAGATTGCAAGAGGATAAGCCCAGTACCCATTAAAATGTAAATGGATTAAAATGGTTTGAATAGGTGGATGGGAAAGACTTTAAAGAAAGGAAATGATGACAGATATCACTACAGATCAGTGATGGGCCATTGGGCTATGGAGTCATAAACAGTCTCCTCATTGAAGGCATTTAAGCTCCCTATTAGACAAAAAAATTGTATAATGATGAAGAGAAGAATAAGAGAATTAACATAAAGATGAATGTTCACTAAGCAAAGATCCTCTCTGCAAAGAGAATTTAGATGTGTCTGAACAGTAAACAATGATAAATAGGCAAGCTTACATCAAATCCTCTACTGCATTAGGACTCTATCTATCAAAGGCAAATTTAAATCCTTAAAATCAATAATACATTCAGACAAGATGAAAAATAGAACATAGAACATAGAAGACAAATATGATGAAACAATTCATATGAGTCTTCAATAACAATACAATTTACAGCTACATGCCCCTCCGACTTACAAACTGAAATATACAATCATCAACATTTCTCAAAACTTCCTCTGGTCTTGGACCAAACACCCCTCTTGTTTTTACATATCATTCATCTGATGTATTTATAGTAAAAAAAATAGACATGTCTTGCTTCTTGGGTGCCTCTTTTCCAATGCCATGTGTCTTCTCTTGTCTATCATGTTCCTTATATCAGAAGGAAACTCTGGACAATATGGGCGTGCAGGAGAAACTTCCCTCTGTGGTACTTTGGGCTAACAGTTTTCTGTCTACTCGGCCAGAAACCCCATGCTTCCTTTTAAGGGGATAGTCGATTTCTCAACCACCATTCCTTCTTTCATTCACTGATTTCTCCTTGGGATCAGAATGAGGCCTGACGCCTAGATTGTTGCCAGACATTGTTCTCAAATTGGACCCTATATAAGAATGTGATTGAAAAAGCTTCCAAGGGTGGTTTGGGTCCACATCGCTTCGACCCCCACAATTCACCACCAACTACCACATACCTCTTTAGCTATACCTTTGTTTCGATTGCAGGACCGCTCTAAGATTTTAGCGTTCGAGCACTTTTTTTTTCCACAATGAAGTGTGGTCGTCGATCTTGTCACAATCCATGATATGGGAACGCCCTGCTACAAAGATCAATGGTTCTTGTTTATTTGAGATCAACGGTCCATAACTATTTCGGGAGTTCAGGCTTCGGGCCTTTTCAATGCATAGTTTTACAATCCTCTGGAGTGTCGTATCCCTAGAATGATAGATCTTCCTCCACGTGTCCTCTTGATTTGGACGACTGAGATTTACTTCGGAAGTTCGAGATTCAGGAGTTTTCTTTTGCTTTCTCGCACAATCCTCTGAACTGTTGTATTTTCAAAGAATTATATCTCTCGATGCATGTACTCAACCTTCAATAGCTCAGATTTACTTCGGGACTTCGGGACTTTGGATGGAAATCTCTGGAAGTGACTTTCTCCCGGTTGATGTGACAGCTTCTCGTTGCTTCGAGACTTCAGGACTTCAACACTTCAGGGCTTATGTCTGGTCATTAATCATTGCATGAATTTTAAACTCCAAATGCATGAGAGTTGTTAATCTGAATTGCCCAGGGGATCTCCATCGTTGAAAATTGAACTTGCCCATTTGCTAGTATTTCAAGCCCAAAATGGACTGCTCTGAATGCTACATTTTTCTCATAGTTTTTCCCAACACTTACAACTTACTTTACTGGCCTATATTTATCAACCAGAAGAGGGAAAACTTATAGGAATGTATGCAAAAAAGAGAGAGGCTCGACAAAGGTGTAGACCCAGGCTTTAACAATAGCTACATATGACCCATGACAACTTTATGTGCTAACAGGTACCACTATCAGTTTTGAACACTGTGTATGGGTCTTGGGGCCTTGGACATGGACAAGGGAGGAAACATGATCATTAGGCCCTAAAGGAAGCTTCTATCCATCTAGGGCCAAGAAGGATGCCTTGAACAACCAAACATGGCCTCTTGAGAGTATCATTGGCCTATGATTGTAGATGTCATTTCCATTAGGTGGTTTTGAGCATAAGATATGTGTGTGAGGGCCATAGAAATGTTCTACTGCTTCTCACCTCCTCCCCCTTTATCCCTCTCATCACACCCTTTCATGCCCATATATTATGGTCTCACCTATCTTCCACTCTTTCCTAACCTATCTCATTGTGTCACCTATATCCTTCCCCTACCCATACACCCTTTTCCTCTTCCCATATCCTCCCCCTTTGATTCTCATGCACCACCCCTTATTCCCACTTCCATTTTTCTCACATATCTACCCCTCTCTCTCCCATCCCCCTTTGCATACCCATGTTCCCACATCCCGTATTCCCCTCTTCCCCACCCTTGTTTCCTCTCCCCCTCTTCATCTTTGTTGGGTATGTGTTATATTCTTTGCATGACTAGACCTAGTCTTTGTGTTGCATCGAGCAAGCTAGGGGGTGCCAACCCCCTATGCCTAGGGGGTCATAAAGGGGTGGGAACCCCCTACATGGGGGTTTGAGATAAATGCTCTAAAAAAATGTTGTTTTTTACGTCTGTTTTTAGTAGTTTTTGGGCACATGGTTTTCGCTGATGGTTTTCTAATTCTAGTTAAGGAATTAGGGTTGTTGACTAATATAGGTCAATGGATTAGGGGTTTTGGATGTTGAATGATCATATATATATATATATATATTGTATTGTAAACAATGAAGATTATTATGAATAGAAAATTAGAGGTGTGACTCTAAATAGGTTGTCGGTTTTCTTGGCTTGCATTTCCAGGGTAAAATATTCATGTAATATGTGTGTGTTCCATTATGTATTTTCTATTTTTATTAAGAAACGTTTTGCAGTAATTAATTGAAAAAGGTTAAAATATACAATATTCCCCTTAATATTACCTCACCCTCCCCCTTGGCTACTTCCCCTTATCCTACATGCCCACCACTCCCCCTCCCCTACCCATATTCCCTTCACCTTTCTTCACCTCCTCCCCCTTTTCCCCTCCTC
>ML785163.1:373139-395178 GCA_009831015.1 Picea engelmannii
TTCTCTTTTATCATCTCCTCTCCCAACCCTATAATGGATTTACCTTTATTTCCTTCATGCCCACTACTCCCTCTCTCCTACCCATCGATCCTTTGTCTCTTTTCACCTCCCTAGCTCAACACATCCCCCCTTTCCCTTTGGACCTTTCTTACCTCATCCCCCTTCATATTACTACACCCTCCCCTTGGATCCTTCCTCCCCTTTTTATCCATCCTTTGCTTCTTCTCAATTCCCCCCCTTTTTCCCTCTCATCCCACCTTCCCATGCCTCCCCTGGTCTCACCTATCTCCCTATATTCAATGGATATTCCTCACCTCCTCTCCTCATCTCCCTCCATATTTCCTCACTCTCCCCCTTCGCTCCTCCCTCCTTTCCTTAATTCCCACCACTACACCTTCCCTATTCATCCACCCATCACCTCTTCTTACCTCCTCCCCCTTTACCTCTCTCACCCCAATCCCTCATACCCCACCACTAGGGATGATTTTAAGGATGGAAATTTATTTAAAAATGTAGAATCCTTGGCAAATCTTACTAATCCTTCATATGCCAACTATAAAATGTTTGGCTATATTTTTGTAAAAATGTTCAAATTTATAAGGATTTTATATAGTTTGTATAAAATTTTGGCGATTTTTAAGGTAAAATAATTTTATCCTATAGAATTTGGGCGAATCATTTTTAGAATAACCAATATCGTTTTGGGAAAAAACATGGAAAATTAGCCCATGAGCGAAATTTAGCCCCTAAAATCATCCCTGCCCACAACATTCCCACTTCCACTCCATACGATCAAAACCTATCCCCTCTACCCATATATTCCCATCCAATCCACTCTTTGGCCCCTACCTATACCTACATCCCCATATTCCCCTAGGACACTAGTACCCTCTTCCATTGCACCCTTTCCTCTACCATGACCACCTTCATGTTAGGGCCATAACACCCCCTAGAAACTTGATCCCTATTCCTTCCATATCCCCTCTTTCCGAGAGCCCTATTCCTACCCATAGGAATCTTCGCTTCATTTACCCCTATGTTTCACACCCGTTCACCCTAGGTTCCACATTCTCTTTGCCCATAACCTTAGCCCATGGAACCTCATCCAAAAAACTATCTCGATACACAACCCTTTCCCCTCGATGCTCTAGAAACTATCCCCCTAGCCTTTTATCCCACACTAATGGATCCCAGACCCCCTTTACCTCTTCCATGCAGTATCCACCACCCTATCTAAAACCCCCTCTTCCCTTGGGTCCTCACCTCCAAAATATTCCCCCAATACTAGTCCCTTGGAACCCATCTCTTCGAGACTAGCTCCATATGTACTTGCCCCCCCCCCTCTACTTGACACCTAGACAAATTTACCCTTGGGTTCGTGTCCCATACATGCATGGGACTTATACCTTATTCCCCTAGGGCCTAATGAGCCACACATTGTCCCTATGGTTTGTTGGGTCTCCTTTTTTATGCCTCCAATTACCTTATCTTAAAAAAAATTACCTCAGACATATGCACCATTTGCTTGTTTTTTTCAAAGACATGCCTTTTATCCATTCTTGTGTATACATGAGGTAACCTATGTTTAAATCATGATTTATGAGATTTATTAAGAATTGGAATTGAATGATTGATGTTAATTTATCTCTAATTACCTTTATTTATTCAACCAGATCTTATGACACAACTCCTACTTGTCTGATACCTATTTATGTGCTCATTTGGTACCAATATATTTGGTTGTGTGCATCCGGTATGCAACTCGTCTAGTACCTATTTATGTGCTAGTCTGATACCAATGTATTTGATTGTGCATGTCTGGTACCAATTTTCCTATCCTAGTTGTGTGCGTCTGGTACTAGTTCTACATCTACAAGATTGGGTGTTTGAATGAATTTTCTTTCGATGGGTCCAAGGAATGTGTTGGCTAGATAATTCTTATTTTGTTGAAGACCATGATACACTTCATCCTCATGCACTTCGTTTTATGAGGATGAATTTGTTTCCATGAAAAACGTTATATCAACTAATTTTAATATTTACGCAATCATTTGATGTTATTTCCAAGTCTTGGTTGTAACAAATGTTTCTCTTTAAAAGAGAGGGGCTTGTAGATAATAGATATATAGAGACATAATTAAGCATTTTTATTATGTAGACTTGATTCCTGATAAGACTGTTGATTGTACACGTGTTGTTGAAGTAATGATATGAATTACAGTTTATGGAATTTATGTGTGTGATCAAATTCTTGATTCTGTAAGTTTCTTTTAAAGCTACCTTGTTGGTACGACAAGGGCCCACCGACCCAACCAAGGTAAGATTCCATGTATTTATCTGTGTGAATATAATTCTAGTTTGTGTGTGTATAAAACAATTCTTTGTTTTGATCATAGTATCTAATTTTATTTTTTTTGTGTTTTAGTAAAGCATTTGACAAAACAGAATATAGATTTGTGGTAATTCTGAGTGAGTGAGCATTCCTGAGTGCAATATAGATTTCTGAGTAAATATTTATTATTCTTGTGTCTATGTGGACAATCATTTGTTAGATTGAATGATTTAATGTTTGTTTCTATTTTTCAAATACATGAACAATTAATATCTCCATCTCTCACCCTACATGAACCTATAATGGAGTATCTTACTACACCTAGTATTTCTTCCAGGATTGATTAGGTTATGAATGATCTTCCTTTTAAGAATGTGAAGAGAGTTAATTACAAGTTGTTTTTAAATTAGTTGCTATAGAAAACAGATTCAAAGTTCATCTTTTCCTTTCATGAGCCTATAAATGAACATATGCATTACCTGATCAAGAGCGTTTAAATCAAATTCTTGTTGAGATTTTTTTTTCTGGTTTTCAAACTATGTGAAGAATATTGTTTGAAGATTGTGAAACATAGTATTTGTTTTGGAGTGTTTCTTATGTAGTCTATATGCATCATACATAGGAAATTATCTGGTATCGACACATATAGTGCATCAACTCTATTGATTATGAAACCGGATTGACATATTAATGATTGCAATATATTAACCATATAATTGCACCAACATTTTGGCGTTGTTTCGAGGGAGTTGTAAAAGGTAATAGCTAGTATTTGAATTAGATTTATTTAATGGTTTTGGATTGGTTTTAAGGACTACCTAAGGGTAGAGAGAAGATTGCAAGATGTGAGGGAAGGGCTCACGCATCCACTTAAGTGGGGTTGCTCCAAACTTAGGTTGTCCTCTTACCTTTAGTAGTTAAAGTTTGTGTCATGTTCGTATTATATCTTGTTATTTTTTTTATGTGTAGATGTAGGGATAGTAAAGTTATATTTATTGAATCCAAAGTTATATAAAATTGAATAAAACCCCCTCTCACTAATTCAAGAAACCCCCCTCCCACACTAATTTAGCTAATTTTTGTGCAAGAGAAATTCTCAGAGGAGAGAGTTCAAAGGAAGCAATTGAAACCACAACCAAAGGCCTTGAATATGAAGCTACTGTGAAAATTGAGAACATATCACATCAAGCGGTAAGGGAATCACTAGCTACCGAATCAAAAAGAGGAGTTGGAAAAGAGACAGAGGTAGTGGTAGAAGAGTTTGAATCTACCATTGGAACACTACACAAAGTATTGGGACAGTTGGAGATCCCAACCAATCTAGTGGTTGAACCATCACTTAGTGGGGAAACATCACCTGCAACCTATAATGTGTTGTTCAAAAATATTGCAGATGAGGAAGGGAATGCAAATAATGAGACTGAGACATTCAAATTCCTAATATTAGACATTACCAGAGATGTCTCTATGAAGAATATCCCACTGTCATCACTATATCACTTCCATGGTATGTCAATAGAATATCCTGATTCATTTTTGTTTGAATTTGAGATACTATGTAGAAGTTACAATTGTACTGATAGTGTACAAAAATTAAAACTTTTTCCAACTACACTTAAAGGCTCAGCATTAAGATGGTTTATGAGTCTAGGAGAACATATTATCTTTTCTTGGGATGGTATGAAAGAAACTTTCCTCCAAAAATATTAGGATTACTGCAGACTTAGAGATGCTAGGAATGGTATATTTAAAACGCAACAGTTTGAGGAGGAGAGTCTGGAAGATTACCTAGAAAGGTTCCTATATAATTATCAAAAGACAAAACAATTCGCCTTGGACACAACCATAGTTAGGACCATATTCCTTAAGGGTATAAGGGATGATTTTATTTTTATTGAGGTACTAAACATTATGATCTCTGGTAATGTATACCAGAATCCATTCACAGACATTGCAGAATATTGTAAAAGGTATTCCCACACCCAAACCAAAACAGGGAAAATTTTAAGGGATCCTATAAGAAGAACTACTAAACCTACTCCAAGAGGTGTTACAAGGATATAATTAGGGAATATACTAGAAAAATTCAAAGTAGACATCCTAAACACAATCAACACCCAGCTAGATACCATGAAAATCAAAAGGAAACAAGAATACGAAAATGTTACTTTATAATTTTCTATCCTTGGTGTAGGAAAATGCATCCCAAAAAAGAATGTCCTATTAATGTCATTGAAATTTGTGGGCTCTGTACAAAGTACCACCCTACTGAAGATTTCCCTTTCTTACCTGGACTACAAGCCATTTTTAAGGGAGGAGGGGAACCTCAAGAAACACCATATCCCCATAAGAGAGTATGGAGGCAACAAAATCCAAATATGTTTTTAGACCCTACCACACAATACTCAAAACAACAATGGATTAATCCAATGCCTTACTCTCAATGGTCACATCAACAACCAAAAGTCCAACCTTGGAAACAAGGATGGAGAGGACCTACATATGGGAATTTCCCTTTTCAGCCACCAACTGTTATGAGGAAAATCTCTCTATGGCTAGGGTGAACCACACCAGACAGAAATGACTGTAGAAATCAACTCTATCCCAACAATATGATATATAAACCAATGTGCAAGGGAGATAATAAAGAGTCCTACCTCATCCAGATGTTTGATGATGTCCACCGTTGAGCACTTTGACCCAAAGCTATATATACCTGCAACAAGTTCTCAACAAACAAGCAAAAACAAGCATATGGTGGAAATATAAAAGGTTAGCACATTAGATATCATAATCCATCCATATACATAACAAATAATCCCATGGATAATAATTCATATATTTGCAAGACATCAATTCAACGGGAAGAGAGTATTTCTATTAATAAATGATCAAAAGAAGTGAAAATATTACAGACTTCTGTGTCGGAATGGTTCGGAACCGAGAAACTAAGTTCCTTCCATCTGTGCCTCCACAACTTCAATCCTCCACCAAAGGCAAGCTCATATAAGGGAGACAATGAGGTTCTCCATCAATAAGAGAAGAGCTTGCAGACTGAACATTGTGTTCAGACTTAAAGGAAAATGGGATGCAGACTCAATATGAAGTAAATAATTTATCCAGAGTAACTTTTCTCTCAAAGTTGAATTCTTTCTCCTTTTCTATAGCTCGAGATTGGCCTCTTTATAGCCTTCAAAATGAAACTAAAGGGCCAAGTTGGAACGTTTCTAGTCTATGGAAGGCCAAGGATTAGATATCTCCTATAGTGACATAGAAACCCAACATTTAATTTTCATTTTGTGGCACAAATACCGATGTACACGGGTTGTAGTGGATCACCTTGCGTATACGCTTGTTGTATAGTGTGCAAGATGCGTACAAGTGGAAATTTTTGTATTTTTGTCTCTGGATTCTAGTAACAGGGAGGACAAGTCTACATAGGGAAATGGAATAAGGCCCTCTCTATAAGATTGCAAAGGGTGAGGAAAATCTTTCTCTAACAGATTCCCTCTAATGTGTGAGGTCATCGGATTATCTGCAATAGCCAAAATGCATTATAAATAACCCAAAAGTGGAGTGGTAGAGAACCAGCTAGACGAACTCAGTTGCTCATTACATTCTGCACTGACTTTGCATACATGGCTGCCAAAAACAAATTGCAGATCCATGTGAAAATATACCAAACAAGTGTTTGTGGCCATTAATAGGAAAATACAAATGCGGTTGTATGCCAATAGTTGTCATAATCATGAACAAGGCCCAGTAGAACCAGTCTCAAAACCAATATGAAGATATCTTTATATCGTGGAGTACAATATGCTCTCCCATGATCACTGAAGTCATATAGGTATTAGTCCAATGAAAAGGAAGAAAAAACTCAGGAAAGTTGCAGCCACGTAGTGATGTCTTCAAGTCTTTTACACAATCTACCAAAAGTGAAAGTCTACTTCATGTGAATAAAGGAGTTGAGTTCGAATAGAATGAGACATCGTTTGATTACCAGTCATTGATGTATACCGTTAACAAACGTGAGACAACCTACCGATAATGAAAGTAGGTATCAAGGCACCAAGTACATTCTTACAAGTGAGGAGTCGATGTCGAAGACCTGAAGAATCTATTGATAAGGGGACATTGATTTATTCCCAACTGTCGATGGAAAGAGAGCCTGCCACTGATGACTGCAAGCCTCAAGGTACTCATAAAACTCTATGTCTCGTTTCCAGAATAAGTGGGTTGAATTCGATGGAAAGAGACCCACTGAAAGGAGAGCATTAAGTCATCTATCATCAATCAGCACGAGGTACAAAGAAGGAGCTTCATGATTTGGTGGAAATCAGATGAAGAACATGTTGACAAACCAATGACCCTGTGTGTATTTTCCATTTGCCAAGTGAAAGCAGTACACGAAAAAGACCCTCTAAATAACAACCAATGATGAAAACTACCGACAAAGGTGAGGAAACCACCAATAAGGATAATGGAATCGACACTGCACGAATCCCAATGTGTGAATAAATGTCTTTCCATTGAACACAAGGGAAACCACCCAATCAACGACCAATGATGAAATGTCAATTGTTGGGTTCAAGGTTACCTACCAATAATGAAAGTAGGGCCAGGGTGCATGATAGGACTACAATATCATGTGATTCTGAGAAAAACTGAGGGTATGGATGACATGCAAAGTCAAGAGTTCTGAGGAGTGGCCGAAACAGGTTGATAGACTTCCTTTGAACAAGAGCATGAGACATGTGGAGGACTCTGGAAACATAGACCAATGATGAAACCATGAGATGTAGGAGGCATCAATGAAATTATCTATAGGGACTGTAAGAGTAACCAGCCAGTAGAGAAGACTCTATAATGAGTTCATTTTCCTAAGGCCATGCTAATCCCAAAATTATGATGATGAATGGACTTAAGAACTTTGTGCTATGTTCAAAGGAAACACAAATGTTGCCGATACAAGATTATACTCCTTTCCTGCCCATCATTTTTTGTTTTTCCATAGATAAATGAATGCTATGATACATAGGAGGAAACAAGTGTCGCAAGTAAGAAAAACTAGTTCCAGCAATGGAACATACCTATGCTCAATGCAAGGAAGTGAATGCGAGAGATGGACACTCGGGGGAATGTTCCCTCCTGGGTATAGAGTGTCAAATTGCAAAGGATATAAACAAGGCTCTGCTTGGTTGAGGATGCAAAACTACTGAGGCAAATGGTTTATAACACAAAGCGAGAACCGACTATAGGCTCAATATTGCAAGCAAGGGCATGAGATACAATCACAACTTAATGCCAAAAAATGTCATTTTTTATGTCTTTTAGTCTACTTGGTGTGAAAAAGGGATAAAATTGTGCCAAATAGACATATTTTCAAAACCAATTTTATGAGTGTGAAAGAGACAAGTTCACTCGACAATATTTTCACTTTTTGATAATGAGTCGAAAAAGAGTTTAACTAAGACTCAAGACCTTTCAAATCCCATTTAACGAGTGTGAAAGGGACAAATCACTCGACAATATTTTCATTTTTTAGATGATTCGTAAAAGATCTTAGATTAAACTCGTTTGGGAGTCCTCAGGGTACAAGGTTGCATGTTTTATGAATGAGAAATGAGGCTCAGCAAAAAGTCAAGTACGAGCTATGAGGGACTCCCGGTCCTATGAAAAAATCTCTACATGGGCACCAAATGCAGTAGGGGATCTAACTAGGGAACCCATGTTTGGTAAGTCTCTACCACTTGATAATGACATGACTTTATAGGATATGGAAGGTTTTGTGTCACAACAAATGGGTTTGTACCTAGGGCATAAAGAGTGACAGTTGTAGGATAATGCGAAAATGCATAATGGAGTGGATACCTATCCTATATGTTGGGTAATGAAAATACCTGCCCATAGTGACAAACAGTCAACATAACACAGAAATAGGCAATAATCCCAGATTAAAACTGCAAAAACCAACTTGATCCACCTTTGTATTAGTCCATTAGGTGAAAAAATGGCTTAAAAATATAGAAAGTGGGTAAAAATAATTTATAAATAGTAACAAAATAAAAAAATTACTATACCATTTTGATTTTTTACCCAACTAGTGCAAATTTGACCAAAATACCTTTGAGATTCAAATGACGATTGCGGGAGCATCAAGCAATGAAATCACGAACCATCTGGATCGGGTAATTCTTGTTCTCTTCCTCTTCAAATTTAGTGGATTAAAATTTTGAATTAGGTTCCAAATTTTTATTTATTAAGGGTGCAAAGTGTAGATTTTGGTGTACACGGGATGGATTTGATTAGGTTGCGTATACAACAAGGTATACACTCATGTGTGAACTACAGGGGGCATATATCAAGCCCTACATGTGATTGTATGTAAATTGGGCTGCGTGCATACATGCAAACAATCATTTTGAAGGTTTCCAACTAAAAATTTTATTTGTATTTGACAGGATGGTTCTTGAATGGAGAGAAAGAGAGCACGAGGAGGTCGATGTTGCTGTAGATCGAGATCTGGGGGCCCAAATGGCCTTAAAGAGATGTGGTTTGTATAAGTTTTGGGCGCTTAAAAGAATGAGATCTCAGGTGAGGTTGCTAGAGATGTTGGTGGGTTACTGGGACCGTGAGAGTGAGAGCTTCAATATCGATGGGAAACCATTGAGAATTGAAGTAGAGGAAATTTACTTCCTGACTAGTCTATCATGCCAGGGGGAGGTTCTAAACCTCAAATAATGGGGAGCAGGGAGTGGGATGAAGATAGAGGAACATATCGACGCCCACTGTGTTGCAGGGACTCCTAAGGTAGGGAGTCAAGTCCCTATCCAGGAAATAAACAATCTCAGTCTGAAGATCATTCTCCTAGTATTGACCAGGATCACAGGTTCGGCTTCATTACACCAGGCATCAAGGTCGCTTATGTTCTATCCAATGAAGTGTACGAGACCCATAGTGTATGACTAGTGTACCTCACTACTGGAAAATATGAAGATCTAGTTGATAAAGTGAAACAGGGGAGTAAAATAAATTTTGGGTTTGCCTCTATCCTATGCAGTCTATTTTTCAAGCAGGTTCCAAGTCTGGGACCTAGAGTTGAGACTCTTCCTAGTGGACCTCGTGATCCAGCCATGGCACGGTGGACCGAGGTGATGAGGAAACAAGGGGAGGTAGGGTGTCGACATCCTACAATGAGGATTTATTCTACTGGTGGCGGTGACAGGTCATCACTCTGGATGACTATCCCTACGAGGGGATTGACTTTAGAGGAGGTCTAGACATGAAACTCCCACTAGGGACCTCCTACAGTGACATAGGTATGTTAAAAGTTTTTACATATTCCATTTTTCTGTATATTTGTATAACAAGGACAAAAATATTTTTGGACGGTGCTTAAGTATTGAATAGATATTTGTGTACTGTAGACGTGGGTCCATGATGGCTAGAAGGATTCCCTCGACATCGACAGAGGAACTGGGGAGACGAGGCCACGGGAGGAGAAGCCAAGAGGGTCCTACAAAATTTGCAGGAAAGCCTATCGCGTTTGACTCACAGGATACCCATGGTTCAAGTAGAGGATCTTCCTGAAGCCATGCAACGATAGGTGGTTGGTGTACCCAGGGCATGGGTACGACTCTTTCATCATCTCACAAACATCGTGGTTTTCTACCATGACACACATTCGGCTCCACGGGCGTAGATGTCATGGGATATTGTAATACCAAATGTATATGTGTATTGAGGGTATTAGCCCCATTTTGTACTATAAACACAATATTTTTTTGAAATATATAAAGAAAGGGATATTCAACTTTACTTATATTTTACAATGTGTACATTGATGAGATGGTTTTATTTTTATTTTTAATTATGTGACAAATGTCAATCTAAAACGAAATTAGCATAAGCACTAGATATATGATTAGAACTCCTAGGAATATGATAATATGTAATAAAATCAAATTGTTGTTCTAAAAGACATACCTATAGGAATCAACAGAGTAAAGTAGGATCACGCGCGCGATAATGACCATTTAAATGACCTACCACTAACTTGGAATCTAGGCGAACTTCTAATGAACGAATTCCATGTGAGATGGCATCGCGCAAAATTTCTATAACGACGCTATATTTGGCCACATAATTCATGGATAGACCTAGGCATACGCCATCTGAAGACACTAGTAGACCCTCAGGTGAGTAAACCACCCAAGCAGCAAAAGCCAAGTTCTGTGTATGATGACTGGCCCCATATGCGAATCTTAGGTAGACCGAAGATTTTGTTGACATCTATCAACCAAGTGAAAACTCGATAAGCAAACCGAAGAGGAAAATAAAAGAGATATATATACTATATTAGATTAGTATACAGAGAGTTCCACCAGATCTTGGGGCTCAAGCGTAATATATTTTCAAGTAGAGCCCATTTTTGGGCTCGACCAACTTATTCCCTTCATAATATTCTAACTCATAGGCTCCTTTTTCTAAAACACGTCGCACGATGTAAGGACCATGCCACATGGGTTTAAACTTACCTGCCCCCAGTGGTTCTTTGTCTTGATCATACAAGAGGACCAAGTCACCCTCAACGTACAACCGAGGACAGACAGACTTATCTTACTGGACCTTGACATGTCTTTTGTTCGCCTCGATAGTTGTAGAGGCGTCTCGACACTGCTCATCGAGACTCTCTAGGTGTACAAGGCATCGATCGAGATCATAAGTGTCAAGTAGGAGCACGACTACCAAATTAAGAGAAGGGATTTCACATTCAATAGGTAAAATTGATTCCACACCATGTACTAAATGGAAAGGGGAAAATCCGGTGCCATTCTTGACCAAGGTTCAATATGCCTAGATTGTAGGATATAGCATGATGTGCCAGTTGGACTTACTCTGACTGACAGGTTTTTGAAAAATGGTCTTGAGAAACTTGTTGATGGCCTCTACTTGTGCATTTTCTCGGGGGTAATAAGGAGAAGAATGGCCATGTCTAAACCCCAACTTAGCTGCTAGTTATTCCATCATTTCATTCTGAAAGTGACTGCCATGATTAGTGACAATCTCACTCGGGATACCAAACCGAGTGATAATTTGATTGAATATGAAAAAGGCTGTAGTATTCCCATCGTATTTAACTGTAGGCATTGCCTCATCCCACTTAGTAAAGTAGTTGACAACCACGATAATGTGTTGATTTCCCCCAGCCGAAGTTGGGTTGAAATCAATGAAGTCCACCCCCCACTTGGTGAAGGGACCGACGATAATTACTGGGTGAAGAGGGGATGGATGCGAGCGCATTTTCCGAGTGAAAACCTGGAAAGGGTGACACTTATTAACTGCTTTAACACAATATTTAAAGATAGTAGGCTAGAAATAACTAGCTCACAATTGTTTTTTGGGTTGTCGCAATCCCTGATAGATGACCACCACAAGCCCCACTCTGGCAATCATTCATAACAGACTCAAATTATTTGTAAGTTAAACAATGATGTAGGATATCGTCTATTCCTCGGCGATACAAAGTGTCACCGATGATAGTATATTTCTTAGCTAGGTATATTATACGCCATCGGTCATCTCGTGAGAAATGTTGAGGGAACATCAAGTTCTGAAGATAGAGAACAATGTCCCCATACCAGGGGTCAGACAATGAGACAAGAAAAATGTGTTCATCCACAAATGAATCAAAGTGGAGAACATCCTCATCTAATCGTGGAAAATCAGATATTAACTCTGCGAAGACTAGGGATTTCTTGGATTTTGCAGAAGTGAAATCAAGATCAAACTCTTGTAAAATGAAAATCCATTTATTATATTTCCCCCCCTATGATATGCCTGGTAAGGAAGTATTGAAATGGGTTGACATCTGCAACCACAAAATTCTTGCAAAGAAATATATAATGACACAAACACTGGACTGTGTGAACGATAGCCAAAGCTATCTTTTCGACGTGAGAGTAATTAAGTTTAGGACCAAGTAATGTTCGACTAAGATAGTAGATGACGTGCTTGTGGAGCTCATCATCCTCCTAAACTATAACCATACCAATCGTGTCCTCAGACGCAGTAATATAAAGCAAGTAATCTCTATTGTAGTCAAGCAGCTTCAATAGAGGCGTCGACACCAAAGCTTTCTTCAAAGCATCGAAAGACTCTTGGGCTCACTCATCCCAAATAAAAGGGGTGTCCTTCCTCAAAATATGCATGAAACCTTTAGTGATAGTGGCATAGTTCACTACAAACTGACGAAGAAAGTTATATTTTCCTTGTAAACCTTGAAGTTGTCTAATCGTGTGCAGGGGAGGAAACCAAATTATTGCCTCAACCTTAAGTGGATCTACCATGATCCCAGTCTCATAAACTAGAAAACCTAAAAGACGACTAGACTTAACGCAAAAGATGCACTTGTGAGGGTTCAACAGGATTCTATAATAATGACATATTTTAAAAACAGGGCAAAGGTGTATAACGTGATCCACTCTCTTGTGATAGTGAGCAACAAGATCATCAAGGTAAGCTTTGACTATGTGTTTACCATCATGAAAAGAAAAATTCATGACACGTTGAAAGGTTGCTCCGATTTTTTTAAGGCCGAAAGGTATTTTCCAGTATGCAAAAGTACCCCAAGGACAAATAAATGTCATCTTGTGTTGATCCTTAGGTTTGATTTGAATCTGATTATATCCTGAAAATCCATCCATAAAATAAAATAATTCACTTCCCGCACATTCGTCGAGAATATGATTGATGAAATGTGTGGGAAAGTTTTCTTTAGGATAGGCCTTGTTCAGGTCACGAAAGTCCATACATACATGGATGGTTCCTTGCTTCTTAGGTATAGGAACGGGGTTGGATACCCATTCGGTCAAGGAAACCGGGTAGATGAAGGCAACATTAAGTAGCTTCTCCACCTCTGCCTTAATAGCAGGGTCCTTTCAAGGGTTGACAGCTCTAAGACGTTGTCGAAGAGGATTAGCATCCGAATAAATTTTAATATCATGTTCAACAATACGAGGGTTGATTCCTAGCATCTCTTCATAAGACCAAGCAAATATGTCTTTGAATTCTTTGAAGAGTTCGATGTAGATAAGGATTTCTTTTGGTGAAGAATCTACACGAATATTTACATTTTCAACCTTGCTAGGGGTACGAGAGATGTCGATCGTGACGGTAGGATAAATGCTCGCCATATTTCCTTTGGCATAAATGTTGTGCGTATCAAGTTGGAACTACGGCATGACCAATTATCTCACTCAAAGTAGATCGAAACTTGTCTTGTTCGATTCTTTCAAGCTCTGGGAGAAAATAAGAGTGTTGATGCATATAATCCCAAGGTTTATCGGAACCATTCATGGCTTCGATGATGGATTCGTCCGAAGTAAAATTCCCATTGAGAAAATCATGTGAACAAGACAATGAAGTGTCCCACATGGGCCAAGACATGAGATCCTCCTTGTCCATCGGCGAGGGAACAGGATCGAGATCGGCAGAAGAGTCGAGAACAACTTGATACACAATCTCTGCTGTCGATAGTGGCATGGCCATCCGAGCATGTGACTGAACTTCAAAACACGAAATTGGGGAAGGTAGGGTCCATGGATCACTAAAATAAGAAGTGCGTAAAGGAATGCACCTCCCTATCGAGATGGGCCTACTGGACATGGCATAAATGTGATGGCTCGGTGCCGAGAAGTCAAGAGTACCCATAAAGGAAGAACACATTCTAACACCAATATTCTCAGTTGCCGGCTAAGAATTTTCGATCACTGGGATCAACAGTACAAGAGATGCATTAAGACTAGAGCATGCAAAGGATAACTGATCGATCGTCACAATATTCCCTTCATGTGGAAATAAAAGAGTATGGAAGATGGATGACATGACGACGATCATAGCATAAGTCCAATTGCAACCTACTAACAAGTTATAATCAAGAGGCACATCAACTAACTCTACTTCCACCTCTATTGTCTTCCCACCTAACTGGACCGGAAAGGCAAGGAGAATATCGTGAGGGTGGAAGGAATGACCGTCAAAGTAAGTCAACATGTTTGATGACTTGGAAATATTAGGAGAACCGAGAGATTTCCAAAAGATTAGGGACATCACACACATAGGAGCGCCTTCATCAACAACCACATGTTTGATGGTATACTTTTAGTACTCCACGTGGATTTGGAAAGCCACATGGTAAGGCAAGTGAGGCTTAACTTCTGTGACATCAAACTTGATAACTTTTGAGCCACTGGTTTTTAAAGCTCCTAAGGTAGAGAGTAAGGCATTCCTCTATGAAGGACATGTCTAGAGTACCTCCAAAGCCGAAATTACACAAGGGGTTTGACCCATGTCCTAAAAAATAGAGTAGGTCTGGGAAACTCTAGCATTTGGATTATGGGTAGAGCACTTAAGTACTCCTTTTGGAATACGAGGTGGTGGATCTAGTTTCTCAATCTATAAATTCATCTCCAGAGGACGAGGAGGAGATTCTAGACTAGGAATAGTTTGTTTAGAACTATAGTCTCGAGATCGAGTGGCTACATTAAATTTTTCATCGACCATATTGATACATAAATGGTCGCCATATTGCGACTACTGGTTTTGACCCCCACATGCCACATTTTTTGCATTTGAGTAACTCGAGGCTAGGTGTTTATTATGTGGGAATGGATTCATCAGCACAATGGGCGATTGAGCTAATAACCTCGTAACTCCTACAAGTTTGGGGCATAAATGGGTAAGGTGATCATCTGTGTAAAGCTTATAGGGAAACTTCGCCTTATGTCTTTCTCATTTTCCCTCTTCAGCGTTACTACTAGTATTCTCATTATTATTATTGTCCTTGGGTTTATTACCACTTTTCCCACCCTTATGGTTATTATGTCCTTTCTTCTTATTCCCTCCTGGTTGCTAGTTACCATTTGGGTTAGCCAACAATTGCATGGAATGTACATCTGCCAACTGAGTGGGATTGGAAGACACAGACGAAGTTGGCCCTCCGGAAGACTGGATTAAAGACAACTCTTTCAAATGGTTTGCACCGAGTCTAGAGACTTTACATTGGTGGTACCTACAATGCCATCGACATGAGGTCCAGTCTTTTGTCTTAGGTCGTAAGTTGACCGAGGTGCATCTGGAAGAAGGTGATATAACATCCCAGACTGAGCATATATCAAGTCTAACTTTTGGGCTCTAAAGATCGTTTCTTCCTCAGTAGTAACCCTGGAAGTAGAAACATCCTTCGAGATAGGAGCATGTAAAGACTTAATAAACCATTCTAAAAGAAATGTCAGTGGTATAGGGGTCTTAATCAACCTCTTTCGTCTACGCCAGTCCTGGATATGGTTCGAGATATGAGTGGCGGTATCCTGGCGTAAATTCGACAACAATTCTAGGACAACATCATAACAAATGGGCAACTGGAAGTGGTTAAGAAAGACCATCACCAACTGACTGAAAGTCCCATATGCCCCCCTAGGTAGCTCAATATACCATTTTGCAGCAACTTCGATGAGGGTGCTTTGAAATAATCTAAATCTAATAGAATTTTCATTAAGGGAGTTTGATGAGCACCAAAGGTGAAAGGTAGTGACGTGATCACCGAGATCCTCTCCTTTCTTACCCTCAAACTTCAAGATGTCCAAAGGAAGTTTGGTGGGGATGGGGGCCAAGTAGGATCATGACTCACAGGGTCATTCATTAACTTAGACAAATCTGGTAGGTTAAGCGTGGCCAGAAAAGGAAGACGGGGTTGCGACATCTAGTCCCAACCTCCCGAGAAAGATTGTGCTTGCGTATTTGCAAGCCATCCAGGGTTCTGGTAAACACCACGGCCTTGTTCGAAATTATAAGGCCCTCCTATGGGATGATTCATATAAGGTTGGTTGGGCATCATTCCAATAGGAATGTTCTATTGAGGGATATATAAATTTCCCCCGGCCGGATTGGATCTGGGTTGGGGGTTGCCCAAGGTGTGAAACTGACCTCCTTTGTGTTCGAATCTGGAGGATAGAGGTGGATTCATCATGCCAAATGTATTGGTAGGAATCTGTGCCGAGGAGGTAGGGTTGTAGGACGAAACTTGAGCTGAAGCTTTTCCACTAAGTTGGTTGCTCCACCCAGAAGTAGGAGGATTGGAACTGGGTTTAAAAGTGGGAATGCCTCCCATATTGGGAGTCATTTGAGGGATTTGAGATCTACCAAACGAAAAAGGAGTGTAGGGAGGTGTAATTCCCCCAAGACAAGTGCTAGCATTAGGGCCAGCATCTGGGATGGATTTCGAAAACTGTGAAGTGAAGTTGGGCATACCATAAGAAAATGGACTAGAAGCCATAGGGATGGACAAAACATTGTAACCCGGTGAGTGGCCCAGAGACCCAAAGGGGTTCGAGGCAGTATCTTGAGAATTTACTATAGGCTGGGCCATAGTAATGATAGGTACCTCCGATGTTACAACCATAGAGGTTGCAAGAGTCGAAGGGGTGCCATTAACTATAGTGGGTATGGGAGTCGAAGGGTTCCTAGAATTCTGAAGACTAGGTTCAGTACTAATCCTTGTAGAATCAAAAGTCTAAATGGTGGACGTGTGTGTACCACATATAATAACTCTATGCCTTTTAGAAGGAAAGGACATGAAATCTGGTGGTAACTGTAACAAGTGAAGGGACCGACGGGGAGGTTGGTCTGACTACAGGATGACTTAAGACTCTAAATATAAAAATATACCCTAAGGCCAACTAATAATCAAAGAGCACACCAAAGGTCAAATGACCAATATGCATGCAAACAGGGTAAAGTGGCTGAGTGGCCTCCCTCCCTAAAGAAGGTATGTCTCTCCCAAGAGGGGCCTAAGACTCCCTGCTAAAGATCTGAGGTAACAGAATGAGTTATAAGGGCCCTCGTGGGCTTAACAACCAATCGGTCAGATCCCCCCGGAGAGTTAATCCTCCATAAAGGTTGTGTGTTGTCCGACCCTTATTTGACCGAGGGTATCTGCAGAATAACCCATGAAAGTAACCTATGAGACGCCTAAGCCAATCAACTAATAAAACATTGTATAATCGATACACATGTGAGCAGTCGTAAGTCGGGTCCACCATATGGGCAGGGTAGCAAAGCTCAAAACCTTGAAAGAACCGCCTCTCAGGGAGGTAAGGGCACTAACAAGATCCATAGAAATATCTTTGATGCTAGGAAGGTATCGGGGGGATATCCCTTCAACCAACTTCATGCAACCTTGTGATTAACTACGGTGTGAGTGGAGCCTCCACATCTTACCAATTATACAATGGATTTCTCCACTCCCTGACTCAGACACATATGTTGATTTAATTGCCTTACAGAATTTTACTCACAAATTCCTATTCCAAGGCACTAAATCCTAGGCTAGTTTGTGCACCCTAGAAAAATAAAATCATTACTAATCAATTTTAAATTATAGCGTTGATTTTAATGGCCATGATTACTCAAAAAGGTATGGTAGTGAAACTCATGGTGTTATGACCCTGCAAGAGAAGTAAATATGAAAATAATGCAAAGTCCTAACTTTAACTTTCAATGAGAGATATGCTTCTAAAAACGATGCAGTTTTCAAATTCAACTCTGCAATTCAGAAGTAAAAATGCAATCTTTCACTATATGCACTAAGCTAATGATAAACACTCAAAAGACAAAAATGCCAAGCAATGCAAATGCCTATTTTTTTTTTTCAATATATCAATACTGAAAATGCATGGACTAGAAAGTAACTTGATATATAGCCCTACTGTGTATAAAAAAGAGATAACTTAAGTAGGATACCAAGAAACAAAACACCCATTCCAATGTACAAGGACAATAAAAATGAAAATATGAAGAGAAATACTTCGCCCAAAAATTCAACCAAAAGAGGGTTCCTTGTCATCCCACAAGCACTTAACAAGCACTACAGAGACCCAAGAAGGCTCATCAAGCATCAAATCCCACCCAACAAACACCAGACCAGGTAAAAAGGCAAGGCAAATTGATGTACGTGAATTTTCAGGCAAACAAAGCATATATACACAGCTTGCAGTGAGATGGTCTGTGTGTATACGCGATTGTTAAGGAAAAAAGTGCGTATATTCTTTAAAACAAGGCTAGGAACGGGAGAAAGGCTGAAAAATCAGACCTAGAGTGAACAAGAGTTGTCAAGAAATGATGCGACAAGAACCACAATAGAAATGAGAGCAATCTAAGGAGAAAAGTACTTCAAACCCTAGGAAAGAAGATTCATCCCCACTATGGTCGCCAATTCTGTTATGAGGAAAATCTCTCTATGCCTAGGGTGAACCACAATAGATGGAAATGACTACAAAAATCAACTCTATCCCAACAATATGTTATATAAACCAATGTGCAATGGAGATAAGAAAGAGGTCTACCTCGTCTAGATGTTCGATGATGTCCATCGTTGAGCACTTTGACCCAAAGCTATATATACCCACAACAAGTTCTCAACAAACAAGAAAAAGCAAGTATATGGTGGCAATATAAAAGGTTAGAACATTAGATAGAATAATCCATCAATATACATAACAAATACGCCCATGGATAATAATTCATATATTTGCAAGACATCAATTGGACTGGAAGAGAGTATTTATATTAATAAATGATCGATAGAAGTGAAAATATTAAAGACTTCCATGTCGGCATGCCTCGGAACCGAGAAACTAAGTGCCTTCCAGTTGGGCCTCCACCACTTCAATCCTCCACCAAAGGGAAGCTCATAGAAGGGAGACAATGAGGTTCTCCATCAATAAGGGAAGATATTGGGGGTTGAACACTATGTTCAGACTTAAAGGACAAAGGGATGCAGACTCAATATGAATTAAATAATTTCTCCAGAGTAACTTTGCTCTCAAATTTGAATTCTTTCTCCTTTTCCATAGCTCGGGATTGGCCTCTTTATAGACTTCAAAATGAAACAGAAGGGCCGATTCAGAATGTTTCCAGTATATGGAAGTCCAAGGATCAGAGATATCTTGTCGTGACATGGAAACTCAACATTTAATTTTCATTTTCTGGCACAAATACCGATGTACACGGGTTGTAGTGGATCAGCCTGCGTATACGCTTGTTGTATAGTGTGCAAGATCCGTACAAGTGGAAAAATTTGTATTTTTGTCTCTGGATTCTAGTAACATGAAAGAAAAGTTTGCATAGGGAAACGAAATAAGGCCCTCTCTGCAATATTGCATAGGATGAGGCAAATCTTTCTCTAACACCAAGATTTCCTACTTACACACAATATCCTTCTAATATCTCTCATTTGTTACCTGGATTTATTCCACCTTTTCTACATCCACCTTCCCAGCTACAAAAACAACTTACATTGCCTTTGAAGCCAAACTAACAACAACAAATGCAACTACACCTAGTCCAAACCCCCCTCGACCTACCCCTATTCCTTCACAAACCATCCCTAATCCGAACAATAGACTTACACAACCTATACATAATATCAAAGTACAAAATTTCCCAACTTATGTGATAACTCCTACTTCACTGAATGAAATTCAATTAAGATCTGGGAAGGTATTGAATAAACCAAATCCTACAGTGGTTATCCAAGAAGAAGAACAAATATATAACCAACTAGATGAAGAAGAAGACACTCATGTAAAAGAGGAAAATCCTCCTCACATTCCTCACCCATTAGAAATACCTCAGAAAATTATTCATCCACCTTATCTAGAAAGGTTACTTGTGAAGAAACCTGAGGTGCCTCTAGGACATGATTTAGAAGCTGAACTAAGGAATATATGTGTAAAGATTCCCCTATTTCAAGCCATCAAAGACATTCCTTTCTATGCCAACATTGTAAGGGATATTTGCATTAAAAATCCTGGGAGGAAGAGGAAGAAGCCTCATGTTATACATGTGGTTGGAAAACTGCCAGAATTTATATCATAAATTCCATCTAAATATAATGATCCAAGCAATCCAGTGGTGACTATAGAAATTAATTTTATTTCTTTGTAAAATACACTTATTGATCTAAGAGCATCAATAAATGTTATGATTGTTTACACCATGAGAATGATGCAACCAAATCACTTAAGTACAGCATAGACCCTGCTAGAATTATCAAACAAATCAGTCATCAACCCAACAGGAAGTCTAAATGATGTAACAGTCACCCTAGCCTCCTGTGAATATCGTGTAGAATTATTGGTAATTCATCCAAAATATTCCAAATCTAGACATCCATTTGTACTTGGTCAACCTTGGTTGGCCATTGATGATGCATTTATTAGTTGTCGATCTGGTGAGATGACAATTTCCAATGCGACCCACAGTTAGAAACTTATTATCTTTCCTCTTGCCCAACCAACCACTTAAGTTCTGGTAGGGTTGGATAATCCCTATGGGGAGGAGGACTATGCTCAAATCTTGTTAACACTTGAGCAAGTAAAGGGAGTTCAAGAACAAACTGAAGAACATATTTTAAGCCTATTTTTAATTGATATAGAATGCATTGAATATCCTTAATCTTTTCCAGAAAATACACATATCTTCAGCTCTGAATTTCAGGAGATCTGGCATCCCTCCACTTCTACATTGTTCACTATATCAACAATAAATGAAGGGAAAGAGTCAGTTGTTCAGACTATTGAAATCAGTCCTGGAAAATATCTCTATATCAATTCCATCTTCGAATTAAATCAACAACAAAAATTTATCCAAATGATTCAAGGACAGTCTGGTGCTTTTGCATGGGATTACTATGACATGAAAGGAATTCACTCGTATACTTTCATTCACCATATTTACACCAATGATCAAATTATACATGTTAGGCAGCCCCAAATAATAATGAATCTAGCCTTAAAAGATATAGTGAAAGAAGAACTCCAAAAAATCCTACATGTCAATTTTATTTACCCTATTTTAGATAGCAAGTGGGTATCCCCATCAGTTATTGTCCCTAAGAAGAATAGAAAATGGAGGATTTGTGTGGACTTTAGAGAGATGAATAGGGATGATTTTAGGGGCTAAATTTCTCTCATGGGCTAATTTTCCATGGTTTTTCCCCAAAAAATATTCTCTATTCTAAAAATGTTTTGCCCAAATTCTATAGGATAAAATTATTTTACTTTAAAAATCGCCAAAAATTTATACAAACTATATAATTTTTTTAGAAATTTGAATATTTTTACAAAAATATTTCCAAACATTTATAGTTGGCATATGAAGGATTACTAATATTCTCCAAGGTTTCTACATTTTAAAATAAAGTTCCATCCTTAAAATCATCCCTGGAGATGAACAAGGCTACCTAAATAGATTATTTTCATTTTCCTTTCATAGACCAGGTCTTGGACACCTTTTTTGGGAAGAGGTACTTTTCTTTCTTAAATGGGTTTAGTGGTTACAACCAGATCCAAATTGCACCTGAATATCAGGAGAAAACCACATTTACTTGACGATGGGTTACTTATTCTTTTTTTTTTTACAAGAACGGTTATGTTGTATTAAGTGGCATTCTGGCAAGCCAGAATCAGGGAGTTACAAATCTGAAGAAGGTTGGTGACCTCTGACAGTGCTGCCAACCTTCTTATTAACGTCTTGGGAGACAAATCCCGTCTGCTTCTTGAGCTAATTCGACAAAATTGCATACATGAGTAAATTCTCACAAACTGTGAGCATAGAAGAAGACAGAAGCAGAGCATTAAACCGAGG
>ML785163.1:401587-415338 GCA_009831015.1 Picea engelmannii
GCCCTTATAAGGTGTTGCAAAATATTGGTACTATGGTATACAAATTGGAGCTGTATGCATCTTCACGAGTACACCAAGTTTTCCCTGTTTCATGCTTAAAGAAGGTTATAGGCGATAAGATCCCAGTTCAAACTATATTGCCAGAACTTGACGAGGAAGGAAAAATCATATTGGATCCTAAAGCCATCACTGACACAAGAATTCGCCAACTGAGGAATAGATCCATTTCAGAGTATCTCATTAAATGGAGGAAACTACAGGCTGAAGATTCCACTTGGGAAGATGAGTCTTTTATACAGAAGCATCCAGAGTTACTCAAGCATTGCAGACAACACTTGTCTCAAGGGGAGGGGCATGTTAAGCCCTAATATTGGCTCATTATCCCTTAATTGGGGCATATTATAATAGTAATGTTATTTTATTTATGTCGGCTTTAGGCCATTAGTTGTAATTATACCTCCTAGTCTCCTATATATAACAAGGATACATTTTCATTTTGAATCATCTTGTACTTGAACATTTAAGTGGGGTAAAAGGAGGTTGCCCCGTCAAAGAGGCTTATTATCTGAAATTATCTCTTTTTCAAGGCGTTGAGTACTTTTTCTGAGATTTTTCTATGCTATATTGGTATTTGCTTCTTAACATGATTTCCTATCTAGAGTTATCCATACAGGTGATAATGCACCAGTGGATGATAATTTTCTGGATGAAATTTTGTTTGTTATTTCTACTTACACTCCTTGGTATGCAGATGTTGCCAACTATCTTGTAACAAGAAAATGACCTCAGAATCTGTCCTCCCGAGAAAAACAAAGAATTATTCAACTGAGTGCAAATTATACGTGGCATGATGATTGTTTATACCATACATGGCCTAATTTGGTGATCAGAAGGTATCTACAGGAGGATGATATGTATGACATCTTCAAATCCTACCATGATGGTCCATGTGGAGGCCATTTTGTTGATAAGAGGAAAACATACAAAATACTATAGTCAGGCTACTATTGGACAACTATTTTTTAAGGATGCAAAGAAGTATGTGGCTAGCTGTGATGATTGTCAAAGGATCGGGAAACCAATTGCAGTTGATTAGATGCCTCTCTAAGCTTGGGTAGTAATTGAACCTTTTGAAAAATCGGCTTTGGACTTTGTAGGACCTATTAACCCTATGTCTCAAAGAAAAAGGTACATACTAGTCTATACATATTATGTGACCAAATGGGTAGAGGCTAAAGATTTGTAGTTTGCAAATGAACAATCTATTGTTAATTTTCTATTTGAATAAATCTTTACTCGTTTTGGTGTGCCTCTAGAAATAATGACAGACCAAGGAACCCAATTTACCTCCAATTTGGTCAAAGCTATTACTGAACAATATCAAATTAAACATAGAAAATATTCACCTTATCACCCCTAAGAAAACGGACAAGTGGAATTAACTAACAAGGTGATAGAGAATATTCTCACCAAGACAGTTCATTTACACCATAAAGAATGGGTTGATCTATTTCCTGAGGCCTTATGGGCCTACATAAAAATTTGGAGAAAAACAACAGGCCATACACCTTATGAATTGGTGTATGGGAAGTAGGTGTTTCTTCCCATAGAATTTCAAGTAAAAACCTTCAGGATTGCTATGCAATTGGGGATTGACTTAGATAAAGCTCAAAAAAAGAGGATGTTGCAGCTGAATGGGTTTGATGAAATCAGAGAGGATGTTCTTCAGAGGACTACACTTATTCAAGAACAAAGGACTAAATGGCATGATAAGTACATCAAGAAGAAATCTTTTCAGCTAGCTGATTGGGCCCTGTCGTATGACAGTAGGTTCAAGAATTTCATGGGTAAATTGTCCACTCGATGGTTGGGACCTTTTGAAGTAGACACAATTTCCGACAATGGTTTAGTTAAGATAAAAAATATTGACGAATATCAGAATTCCTTTGTCATAAATGGACATCGATTAAAATTTTATCATAAGTCTTTGTCTGACAAGGATTTTATCAAACATGTTCTTCAAAATTTTGAAATGCAATTGGTTGGCAAGGGGAGTTATCCTTCTAATCCACCACTATAAGTTTTTTTGTACGATTCAATTTAAGTTTGTACATATATGTATATAGGTGTGTTGTTAGATATTTATTTTGGTGTTACTAACAAGAGAAAAAGATAAATGCATTCTCATGTAGATAAGAAATAAGGAGGACATCTTCCAGGTGTAAGTTTATTCATTTATCTATCCCTGGTAGATTACTTCTAGAAAAAGATCCTAATGGAGTTTTCTTTAAGTTTTTCCAACTCCTAAAAATTGAAAATACCAGCGAGCAGGAATTGGACTGGGCTCGAGAAAAATCCACGAGTAGTAGATGGATTTTTCTTTAAGTCTTTTAGACTCCTAAAAATTGCAAACATATGTGAGTAGGAACTAGCTCGGGCTCGAGAAAAATCCACGGGAGAATAGATGGATTTTTCTTTAAGTTTTTCAAACTCCTAAAAATTGAAAACATCGGTGAGAAAAAACTGGCCTGGGCTCGAGAAATATCCACGAGACATTAGATGGAGTTTTCTTTAATTTTTTCAGACTCCTTAAAATTGTAAACATCGGCGAGCATTAACTGATCTAGGTTTGAGAAAAATCTATATGATATTAGTAGTTAGGTTTTCCTTTCCAGTAAAATGGAAGTGGAAACAAAAACAGTGGTTAGTCTGGTTCAAAAAAGCGGAGGTTTTTGCATCTCAACACGAGGTTTTCCAACTACAATTGCCTTGTTGTTACATATATTCAAGCCCAATCATTGAATTATTTTTCCTCATTTTATGACACTTCTGCTGCAATTTCAACATTCCTATACCAGTGTGTTGTTTGTAGTTTTCCCAACATGATACTTTAGCAGAACAAATTCACATGCAACATCAGTAAGTTCCAACACCTACTCCATCTTGACCCTTATAACAGGATAAGCTACAAAAAGAAGCCTACAAGATTCCAATTTCAAGACTATACATTCAGGTACACTATCAAAACTTCATTCAGTACTGGAGAAAATATTCATGTGTTCATCTAGTACTGAAGAAGACTCCTTGTGTTGCTCCCTTACTAAGCCTGTGATCTGGTACTGATGGTGGAATTTTGGTAAAACATTTCCTATACTTGATGTTTTCCTTGTTTGACAAAGAACACTTAAGGTAATGGAGGTATGATGTAACACCCCTATTTCCCCCAAATTGTAATTAATTATTAATTAGGATTACCATGTTGTGGCATGGGAACAATGTTAATATATTATTGATTGATTTGTCAATAACTGACTATATGGGTGCAGCCTTGAAAGTACTAGCCATGATATCACTAGAGGAAAGAATGTGAAAACTATAAGAAAAGGTTCATTATATCAAATAACCCCAAATTTCCCTTTGATGAGGATAATAAACCTCCTTCAGATGCCAAGGAGAGAAATCAGTTAATGAAGAAAGGACCAGTGGCTGAATTATCAACCACCCCCATGAATGGAAGCATGGTATAGTTGTAGGATGTCAGCCCGAAGTACCACAAGGTCCTACAGACCCAGAACGGACCTGAGGTTTCTTTCTGACATAAGGAATCGAATAGGAGGAATGTGTGTGCAAGTCACACAAGAGGATATGAAGAGAAGAGTGGAGAATGCAAGGATGATGATTTTTGACAAGCAGAGAACGGGCAAAAGACCACAATATTGATGTTGAGGAAGCATCTGATAAATCTTGCAGAAGATGCGAAAGGGAAAGGATTGATGAGAGTTGGCATAAAATCCCTGCTAATATCATGGCTTGGAATGTGGGTGGCCAGAGTGATAAGAATGAATTCCTCTAAGCCTATGGTTGGGTGGAAGGATGAACACCCATAGTCAGTTAGTTGGCCACCACCTGTAATAGATAAGTAATCTTATATCATGTGTATTTAAGTGGTAACTTTGAATTAGGGTTGGATATTCTATGAATGTTGCAGGGATGGACATGTTTTCTTAATGGCTATATTATGTCCCTTCAATTCTGCCTAATTGTGTATTTAAGAAAAAAGAGATTCTCTGGCTTGTACATGTAAATGCTTGAGCCCTATGGTGGCTCAAGTTAAAATAAATGAATTGTGAGTTCGTCGATCTTGGGCATAGTTTCATGTGTTTATGTCGACACTCCTCGTCGTTATGAGTCTCCTGGAGGAAGGATTCTGTTAATATCAGGAGAGGTAGTGCACATATGCACAGGATATTTTTGAGGTAGGTAGAGACCGATAACCTATTAAGTTCTAGAGTTGATGAATGAGTTCAAGGGGTGTGCGGAATAATTCTTCTAAGTGTTAATTTCAAGAGAAAGAGTGCAAATCTCTTAATCCTTTCAAAGATAACAAACCTCAGGAAGAATAGCGAGATTGAAGTATTGAAAGGGAAGGTTCCTTTGTTTGGCAGATGAACAAATGAGATTTGTTCAGGAAGAGCCAAGGTATGTTCTAACCATTGGATATGGGAAAGAGTGTCAGATTTAACCGCTTGAGTCCTTCAAAGTTTTCGATTTTGACGAATTGAGTGAGTTGGTCGTAAGGGAGGTAAAATCCCCGAAGTCCTGAATTCTTGAAGTTAATCTGGGCCTTAGATATGAGAATTCCTAGGATCCATCCCAACCGTCAGATCTATGATGTATTCAGTACGACATTGACAGCTTCAGGAGAATAGAGGCCTAGTAATACCAAAACTCCCAAAGAATGAAGTAGAGAACTAATGTGGACCTTGGATCTATGGATCCTTCGGGACCCCTCTCGACTATTCAATCGAGGGAATGTGGGTATTACATAGAGATTACATGGGGACCCATGTGTCGAGTGACGAAAATGCCAGGTGTCCCACTCGGAGTGGCACAAACTGGGGTATTAAGAGGTGGTTAGCTATGAGTTCATTTGGAAATCCGCAATGCAATAGAGTTCATCTGTACCATCGATCTGAGAGAGAGGATATGTGGAGGAAATTTGTCGACTTCGGGTGAAATTAGTCTTGTAGAAAATGAGTGTGGAGTGGTTGAAACTCCCGAACATCAAAGTTCTAAAGTAAATCAGGGTCGTCAAAATCCATGAGGACACATGACATCGGATCATGAACTTCAAAGGTTTTCCACTCCGGAGGATTCACGTGGCAGTCTCCTTGGCACATTTTGTCTTGGCGTTTGGTCATAGCCCACGTTCATATGCAAGTATATGGGGATTAAAGAACTTGAAGAATTTGGGAGAGGATATCTCCCAGCTCTGAGCTTGTTTCGGAGCATGGAAATCGTGGCTGGAAATATATGAAAGAGATGAATGGAATAGAGACCCTGAATGAGGGTATTGATTCTCCTAAGAAGAGCGAAATTATTAGTCTCCACCGTGGGTTGTTAAAAATTGGTATCATTTCATGGTTACAACACTTGGCTTGCTTGGGCTCATGCATGAGTTGTATGAAAATATTTCTGGAGGAATTTAAGGGGTAACACCCTATCTTACCGCATTCCTAAGAGGCGTAGAAAACCCCTACTGAAGAGAGGAATGAAATCCTTTACTGTTAATAGATGTTTTGGAAATTGGAACTATATGTTGCTAATTGTAATATACCATATATAAAATGTATGAAGAACATAAATAAAATGCTAGAAACGGCAGAATAACAACAATATAACCAGAACATTCACCACAATAGCACTAAAATGATAAGAGAATAATAATAGAAATAACATTTTGAATCTGGAAGCAATGTTCATGGGCCTCTTCGAGTGGGAAACCTCCAGTTGAGGAGAGCTCTATTACAATAATATCCAAGCTAGGGTTCTCATACCCATGAATCCTGTTTATACTAAAAAGAAGCATCTAGAGGAAGATCCTTCTAGAAGCGGAAACTTCTATTAGGTCTTCTTACATCCACCTTATTCTATTTTATTGAAAGGCCTTATTAATATTGACCTTTATTACATCCGAATATATTGTTCTACCTATGTGCGGGTTAGCACCCTAACATGTTATCCCCCTTAAAAACAACTTTGTCCTCAAGGCTTGAGATGAGGAAATTGTTGCAGAATGGTACCTCGTTCCCAAGTGGCATCTACTAGAGTTGTATATTTCCACTGGACTAGCACTTCCTTGATGGTTCTCTGACGTAGGCGACGCTCACGATGGTCCAAAACTTCTTCTGGCTATAGCCAAATGGATCCTTCTTCAACTAACTCTTGAAGGTTGGTTTGAATTTGGCACTTAGCTCCAATCAGCTTCTTTAAGCATGAAACATGAAAAACAGAATGTAGCCTTGAATGGCTGGGAAAAGCTAACTGATAGGATACTTGTCCCACATGCTTGAGAACAGTATAAGGACCATAAAATTTGGGCGCTAGCTTCTGACAATGCTCAGCCTTGAGGGAAGTTTTCTTGTATGGTTGCTATCGAAGAAACACCTGATCCCCTTCTGCAAATTGATGTTCAAAGAAACCTTGATCTACTTGTTGCTTCATGCGATTCTATGCCATGAACAAATTCTCTTTGAGGGTATCGAGAATAGCCTCTCAAGCTGTAAGTGTTATGTCAACTTCCTGGACCTTCGAGGCACCCGGTAAGTATGAGAGAACTGAAGGTGGCTTCTATCCATATACCGCTTCAGAAGGAGTCATGCATGTAGCTATATGGTATGAAGTGTTGTACCACCATTCAGCTAGGGGTAACCATTGAGCTCACTGATTTTTCTTTTCCTAGGAAAAACACCTCAAATATGTTTCCAAACACTTTTTGACAACTTCCATTTGGCCATTAGTCTAGGGATGATAAGTTGTGCTGAGATGCAATTCAGTGCCTTGTATCTTGAATAGTTCTTGCCAAAAATTGCTTGTTAAAGTTGGGTCGCGATCAGAAACAATAGAGTGTGGCATGCCATGAAGCTTGAAGACCTGATCCATGAAAATTTGAGCCACCGTGGATTCTGTAAACGGGTGTTGAAGGGTGCAAAAATGAGCATAATTTGAAAGACGATCAAAAACCACCATGATGATTGATTTATTTCATGATTTGGGTAAGTCAATAATAAAATCCATAGAGATATCCTTCCAAATAGCAAGTGGAATCGGGAGCGGTTGTAGAGTGCCCAAATATTTGACTGTTTCTCCCTTGTTGCATTGACACACATCACATTCAGTGACAAAATTACGAATGTCCTGTTTCATACCATCCCAGAAAAAAGAATGTTTGATCATGTCATAGGTTTTGGTGAACCCAGAGTGCCCTGCTGTGGGTGTAGCATAAAGTTCAGAAAGTACCGTGGATTTAATATTTGATTTTTTACTTAAATACAAACAACCTTTGTATCTAATTTCATCATGGAGCCAAGAGTACCCTGGGGAAGCTGGAGCATTGGACTGCAAATGTTGGATCAACTGCGAACTTTTGGGATCTTGTAGCCATTCCTGGCGAATGGCTTGGAGCCAATCCGGTACAATGAATGAAAGAGAAAAAAAGGATCCTTAATCTTCATATTTGTGGGAAGGTGCATCCGCAACCACATTGTCTTTTCCTTTCTTGTAAATGATCTCATGATCATATCCAAAGAGCTTAGTCACCCATTTTTGTTGTTCTGGGGAGGAAATGTGTTGTTCTATAAAATACTTGAGGCTTTGATGGTCTGTCTTAATTTGGAAACATTTCCCCAATAGATAAGGGCGCCACAGATCAACGACATGCAGAATAGACAACATTTCCTTTTCATAGATGAATTTTTCCATATTTCTTTTAGATAGTTTCTTGTTGGTAAAGGCCAAAGGTCGGCCCTCTTGCATAAGGACAACACCAATTCCTTTCCCTGAAGCATCACATTCCAACACAAAGGTCTTTGTGAAATTGGGAAGGGCAAGGACTGGAGTGGTGCACATGGCCATCTTCAAGGTTTGAAAAGCTTGAGCAGTGACTGGAGTCCAAGTGAAAGAGTTCTTTTTTAGGAGAGTAGTGGGAGGTGTTGCAATCTTCCCATAATTCTTAAAAAACTTCTGATAATACCCTATTAATCCTAGAAACCCATGCAATCTCTTAAGATTATTTGGGTGAGTTCATTCTCACATAGCTTCAATCTTTTTAAGATCCACACTGATGCCATCCTTGCCAACTAGATGACCCAAGTATTCTACTTATGAGGTGCCAAAAACACATTTAGACTGTTTCAGGAAAAGTTAGTACTGAGAGAGTAGATGGAGAACTCGATCCACATGACCAAGATGGTCTATCCAGGTTTTTCTATAGATGAGGATATCATCAAAGAAAGCTAACACAAAATGGTGGAGAAAAGGATGGAAGACATGATTCATGAGGCTTTGGAAGGTGGAGGGGGCATTACACAAGCCAAAGGGCATCACCAAAAACTCATAGTGGCCCTCATGAGTTCTAAAGGAAGTCTTGGGAATGTCTTCCTCTTTCATACGTATCTGGTGGTAGCCTGAACGAAGATCCAGTTTAGTGAAGAATTGGGCGCCACTCAATTCATCCAGGAGGTCATCAATGACAGGAATGGGGAATTTTTCTTTGATGGTAAGTTTTTTGAGGGCATGAAAGTCAGGATACATTCGCCAAGAACCTTCTTTCTTTAGGACCATGACCACAGTAGAAGAGTAGGGGCTCATACCAGGGTGGATAATGCCTGCATTAAGGAGTTCCCGGACCATTTTCTCAATTTCATTTTTTTCAGAAAAGGGGTGATGATATAGACAGATATTGGGAGGAAGGCTTTCAGGTACAATGGGAATGGAATGATCATGAACACCACGGGAAGGAGGGAGTCCTTGGGGAGTGGAAAATACCAATTGATGTTTAGAAAGGATGGCTTGGAGGTATTGCGGGACCCATGGTTTCTCTATTGCTTGTATGGCATGGAGTTGGGAGATAACACCAGAATGAGCTTTTTCTAGAATCTTTTCCATGCGATGGGAACTATTGATTTTAGGTGAACCGACGGTGATGCCTTGGAACTTATATTGGTGGCCCTCCTGGTCGAATTGCATGGTTAAGTCTTTAAAATTCATGAGAATGGGACCCAAAATCCTTAGCCAGTCTGCACCCAACACAATGTCACAACTTCCCATGTCGATAGAAAATATATGGGATTTCAGGTGGTAGTCACCAATTTGGAGACACACATTTCCAGAACGCCCTCCACATTTCATGGAACCACCATTGGCAATCATTATTTGGGAATTATTGACAGCATGGATGTAGCAATGAGTTTCTTGGGTAATGTGGTGATGAATAAAATTATGGGTGCTGCCACTATCAACCAGAATGATGACCCTCCGATGCTTGATGTAACCGATTATCTTGAGGGTTTGGGGAGCAGAGAAGCTAGTGAGAGCATTAAGGGAAATGACCGGTTATACTTCGGGAGGGTATGAGGGAGGGGTTATATCAGTGGATTTAGGTGACTTGGACACAAGGGAAGTTTCTAAATCCTCTTCCAAAATATCCTCGAAGATGGTCATAAAAATATTTTGTTCTTTACACTTGTGGGTCAGGAAATATTTTTCATCATAGTTATAACAAAGGCCTCTGAGTTGGCATTCATCCATTTCAGCCCTGGTCAATTTTTGGATCTTTAGTGGAGCAAAGGGAGTAGTGGGATTTACTGGTTTAGGGAAAGGGATAAAAGGAGGGTTTTCAATTTTGAGAAGATACAACCTATTGTGCTTCTTTAGCTCTTTTAGTAGCCTCCACCCAACTCTGAGGCCAAGCCATGAGAACATGGGCACGAATCTCATCCTTGAGGCTGCTGATAAAACACTCTCAGAAAAAGGCATTAGACATGCCCTCTATTCTAAAATCCAAGTGATCAAAGGCAGTTATAAAGTATTCCAGTGTTCCTAATTGCTTCAACTTTGTCAAACGGCCCAAATGGTTGGTGTCATTGTCAAAGCGTTCATAAAGCTCTGCCACAAATGTGTCCAAGCAATATGCCCTTGACAAGAAGTTTTTCTCCATTGCCACCATTTCCACCGTTCTTGATCTAGATGGAGAACACCATACTGGAGTTTGGCCAAGTCATCTGTAATGTCGTATAAAGAGAAATAATGTTCCATTTGGGTTACCCAACCAGTGGGGTCTGAGCCATCAAATTTGGTCACATCCACTCACGAAAGGTGTAGGTCATGTTGAAAGTGATGGTTCTAAAATTTATGGGAATGAGGAATGGTCACCTTCAGTATGTGGAGGTGAGGAAGAGGAAGGTTTATCTGCAGGGATATGCAGTTTGATGTAGAGTGCCGAAAAGACTGATTCAAGCTGGGTGGTGAGGTCTTGCTTGATTTCCTCCATTGAGGGCTGCATGGTTGTATTGATGGCGGCAACATTGGCACTGAGTTTTTTCACTTCTTGTTGGGTTTCGATGGGACCATATTGCAAGGTGTTGAAGCGAGCTTCCAAGTCTTGGCTATGGGTATGGGCCATGAGGATGGGGGAACTGAAAATGGGCAGGCGGGGTCAAAATTTTTACCAAAACATGATATGGATGAATGTGATAAGGGCAAAGAGATGAATCCAATGGAATAGGTCTCAAATAATGGTGAAAACATTTCCAGACTTTGTTTTATTATTATACACCTGCAGTGTTATACTTCGGTCTGAAGAATACTACAAAGAGGAAATGCCCAAATGCTTAACCAGAAAGAAATGTGTATTTACCTGGAAATCCAAACACAGTTGTGTGACAATAGATCTTGTCTGTTTTAATTTGTTTATGTTTCTTTCCCCAAGGGTTAGGTATTCAAGGGTTCTACAGACAAGGGTTTTCCCTATGTTATAGCTCTCTGATATACGTGCGGGGTCCAACAGTAGTACTCAGCTCAATATCTCAGGGCACTAACTAAGGAGGATAGATTGTACCCTTAGTCATACTACGCGACTACCCAGGTACTAGAGAGTATATTCCCGAGTGTTGTTCTTGGTGACACTATACCAGTTAGGCGACCAATCGTTTTATCTAAAGAGGGCTTCTAGGCCGATCCGTACACAGGTGTTGTCTGATGTGCTACCACTCGAAGGGGTACCAACAAGGGTTACAAGGGTGGAAAACAGATGTGCACTTAAGTACCACTTGTATTTCCTGTGTGTATGAATCCCTCAACTGCAGGTTTATGCATGTAACGACAGATCTCTGTGGCTTAAAGACGCCAGAATATGTCTCTACCCTGAAAAAAAAATTTAACCCACACTTTCTACTGAGGAAAGTGCTCTGATACCACTTGTAATATACCAGATATAAAATGTATGCAAAACAAAAATAAAATGCTAGAAATGGCAAAATAACAACAATATAACCAGAACATTCACCACAATAGCACTGGAATGATAAGAGAATAATAACAGAAATAACACTTTGAATCTGAAAGCAATGTTCATGGGCCTCTTTGAGGGGGCAACCTCTAGTTGAGTAGAGCTCTATTACAATAATATCCAAGCTAGAGTTCTCATACCCTCAATTCCTATTTATACTAAAAAGAAGCATCTAGAAGAAGATCCTTCTAGAAGCGGAAGCTTCTATTAGGTCTTCTTACATCCACCTTATTCTATTTTATTGAAAGGCCTTATTAACATTGACCTTTATTATATCTGAATATATTGTTCTACCTATGTGCGGGTTAGAACCCTAACACTAATATTCCCAAATAAATAAGTTGAATTCATTGGGCAATTGTACGTGTTGTTGTACAGTCATAAGATTTGGTTACCAAGGCTAAGATAAGCCTGTGGAGAATGTTACTGCCAAACATAAATCATTTTCATAAGTTCCTTGAGTAAAAGAATGCAGATTTCAAACACAGTTGGGATTTTACCCAACGATATTGAATCATTCTAGTTTGTGACAAAGGAATCCTAACATTTCTTGGGAAATGATATTTGATCCTACAGGAATGGGATTATGATGAAGAACAATCATATTTAAACTAAAATAACAATGTGAATGGATAGAGAGGATCCATAGCAGTAATGATTACTGTTTAATGAAGGGTTAAACCTAGTATAGGTGTGTAACTCTTCACAATCAAAGGAATGAGGCTGGTGACCATTCCCTGAAAAGGGAGAGCATGCGCAACTCTCGAGTTTCAAAGTTGACAGAGAAAAGAATTTTGTTTCTGGGTACAGGAATTGATGGACATGGTTTTTCTAATCAAGATGATAAACAAAGTTGTAGAAATATGGAGTGATTGAGTGAGAAATCACCACAACCTCCCTTGCTTGGTGGATAGGAAATGAATCTACCAGAGTTCTCATGGGGGGAGGAGAGTGGCCTCTGTCCCTAGCTATGTTGAATGGAAGGAGGAATTCTAGGTGTAATGGTCAAGACTGATCTTGACCTAAAGGTACTCTGGATTTCTGAACTAGGATACTTAGTAAGTAATATAATTCGAAATTGCATTTGGGCTTTAAGGGAATAGTCCAAATGGTAATAAACATTAAATTGTTAAAATTAAGATAAATTGGTTGACTAAATGTTGATCCTGTATGTGGTAAAGGAAGTGTTGGGGCACTTCTAGAAGCCCAATGGGTCAGATTGACATCCATTGGTGGATGGTAGCTATATAGATATAGTTGGAAGCTATTTTGGCTAATTTTGTTACCTTGGGCATGGTTATAATTTCCCAGATTGTATTTATAAGTTAGGTAGTGTTCTAGGGAGATTGAGGAAAAAGTGTTTTCCTGCTAGTTGTTATCGTATGAAAAGGGAGCCTAGTTATGACTATGTATGATTCAACTTCCATGTGGATGTCGTGTGAATGATTGCAAGCTCTCAACTGAGAGGGAAACCCATTGTTGAGTATCCCAATGAGGCTTGTCATAAGAATGGAAGCAATATCCTTGGAGGAGGGTCTAGAAGTCTGAGATGCACATGTGCATGCATGACATGGAAAGGGTGAAACAATGATCTTGCATGATGAATGTTTGGTTAGGTTTGTGTATGTTTAGTCTTGAATGCATGGATTTAATGCATTGTGAATCTTTTTGATATGAAGCCTGATAGTAATAACAGTTAGGTATGAATGATATTAAACATGAAAGTGATGCACATGAATGATGTAAGGATATATGTATACTAAAGGAACAGTATGGCTGCCTTGATGAGTGATATTTAAGGCAAGAATTGCACTTGCCAATATTAAGTGAATACCATGGATGCATGGTTGACTCCATTTTGAAGAGTCATGATTTTTTTGTTTTGAGCGATAGCTTAAGGGGAATGCACTCCATTCCCTCGAGAGAGATGAGTATAAATAAATGAAAGAGTAAATGAGTAAGGATGGTTTGTTGTCAGGATAAGAGGCAAATGATTATGCCTTGAGGATCACATAAGAATGAGTTTGAATAGTCATGAGTTAACTAATTATAGAATAGAGATATATGTAGGTTGTGAAATATACCCATGGCAACTACACACAGACTTTTGATTATGCATATGGTTACGTACATCATGGATGTAAGTTAACAAAACCAAAATATGTATGGATACATAATTTGGGTGCATGACAAAGATGCATGTTTATATTCCTTGTGGAATATTTGGTAGACAACTAAAGCTAACTCAAGGCCGAGGCCATCACAGATAGTGATGGACGTGAAATAAGGAAGTTGCATGCCAAGGGATTTTCCTGTGGAAGAACTATGTGAAGACTCTGTCAGAAGGTCAGAGTCACAACCTTAATAACTATTGAGAACTAAGAAGTGAGATACAATATTATAT
>ML785163.1:415373-430741 GCA_009831015.1 Picea engelmannii
ATAAGCATCCTAGATTACATTTTTGAAAGCATCATGTAGTGAATAGAATACTAATGAATGAATAAATGAGTATGTTTTCTTGAATACGATTGGTTGAAGCCATGTTAAGAAAAGGAAGATGTATGCCTCAGATACCCAAGTAGAGTACAAGATTCAGGAAGAAAACCCTGATTGAATCAAGATACTCAAGAACCTGATAGAGGAGATGAATGTGAGCTGATCATCAGAGGGAAGACCAATCCCAGTTGTCAAATCGACTTCACTATCCATCGGAGTTAACGGATCAAACACCAGTCATTCGATTAGATCGATGGTCATGGATCATTGTGGAGTGCGAAGGTGGAATTAACAGACCTGCTAATGCACAGGCAGAAATCAACCAGTTTCATTGATCTCGTCAGGGTGGATAATCAACGACCACGACTAAAAGAGTTGGGCGAGAAATTTTCGGATTTGCGGAGATTGAAATCTCCGATAAACAATGAGCATATTGGGATTCCGCAATCGCTGGGAACTATTGATCCGTGAACAATCAGTGGGAAAAATTGCAAGGAAGCCATGCATTAATGTTGCATAAAACTCATACTCTAATTGGGTTATGTGGTTGAATTTAGCACTTCGATGCCTTGCTCTCAATATAAATTCTCTGTCAAACACTTATGTGTTGGAATTATTATTATCTAGAAATTGTGTGGTTAAAATTGATTGAGTGCTATGATCGACATCCCACGATCATTGCGGAGATTGCATATGCACACGAGTTAACATCGAGACATGTACCCATAATTTAAATTCAATATAGCATTTTTATGAGTTTGGGATCTGATTGTAGATCGGACGACCCATGTTCATTGTGGAGATCAGAAGGAGAAATAAATCATGAGCTAGTTGAGGCTCCACAATCCCTTTCAGCTATGGATTTGGGGAAAAATGGATCTACACCGTCAATTTGCAGAAAAGGGGTTTATCCAGGATCATAGCGCCTCAAAAGACTAAAGTTGACGTCACAACTCTCGGTCGCATGGAGAGAAAACAGAGTTCCTATGGGCCAGTCAAGGAAGATAGAGTTTAACACTCTGCCTTAGACTATGATCACGAGGACTGGTTCTATGGGAATAAAGGTGCTCATAGCTAGCACATTGCATGGAATTGCTTCGAGGATGTGCATGTTTGAATGAAAGGAAGACAATGAACATTCCATTGAGGAAGGAGGACCTTCTGAAAATTTTCCATACTTCATATGGATGTCAAATGAATTCTTAAAGGCATTCATGTGAAACCTCGAGATCATGAATGACGATATTAGGGCTGTGATCGATTCAGAGCAGAAAATATGGTTCCGCTAAAATAATAAATATGTACAAAGAGTCCATATGGTAATAAGTTGGTTGAATTCAAACACACCTTGGAAAGAGTGTCTAACCTGAAAAGTGATAACCTGAAATCGATGCAAGGGTGCATTAGGTATGAATGTGGCCACGAATGTTGGCACATTCATTAAAGTCAATTGGTATCTGAATTTCATTTTGAAAAGTTGATATACTGAACTGATGCATGTGTAAGGAATGAAATTTCCTTTTTCTTGTACCATCAAATAGATAAAAGTGATTTGACTGTTAGCATGCACAATTTAAAGAATTTTTTGTGATGACATTATAAAGGTGCAATGAAAATATATGTGCATGTGAAACTAATAATTTTTATGGTTGATTGAATTTTAAAGTGAAGGAAGCAAAGGGGTCTTGGATATGGAAACATTATAAACCCATAAGGAAGACCAATTACCTGTTGAGCCAAATCTCTATGGGAAGGAAATTCCCATCATTATGAATCTGGTTCTTGTGCGGAACAAATATGAAAACAAAATGTGGAATTTGGAAATATGTGGGTGATAGAGTTACAAGAAAAAATTGAATTTAAAATTTATGATGATGTCTCATGAATTTTTGTATGCATGTGATACAGGTGAGAAGAAAATACATGTCCAGAAAGGACAGATGAAGGCTTTCAATCTGTAAAAGCATAAAAAATGGCTACTATTGAGCCATGAGAACCCTGTGGTAAGCCACGATCACCTAGAATATGTTTTGTTGAGGTAACACAAGCCGGAGGGCCACCTCAATGGAGAAAGTTGTAGGGATGCCACTACTGTAAGGATCAATAAAGTATATGGAATTATTTATGTGTGAGAAAACCTTGGCAAGGCAATATGGATCACCCGAGGAAATGTATAGTAGAGAAGGGGATGCCTGAGCCTAGGCCTGGAGGGTGACTGACTGCAAGGAATAAGATACCTTGATAGTTTTTATAAACTATTTGGATCATGCACATGATGGGTAGTTCTTTCTATGCGATAAAACCTTGGCAAGGCAAGATGGATTTCTCGAAGAACTGTATAACAGAGAAGGGGATACCTGAGCCTAGGCCTAGAGGGTCAGTGACCGCAAGGAAGAGGAGGCACTGATAGTTCTTGTAAACTATTGGGATCGTGCACACCATAGGTATGTCAAGGAAAACAATGAGATTGGATAACAAGACAACCATATGGATACAAATCCACGAACTACACAGATAATTATTGTCCTAGATTAGGAATTTTTCCTAGAAATTTTATGCAACAGTAAAAAAAAATCGCATGAGACTATGATTAATGTGCTTGTTGTCCAAGAATTATCGAAATAAGGTGATGAAGATTAAGGGTCTGAAAAAGGACATGACTGAGAAAGAAGGTCAAGACTTCTGAAGTGGCTGAATGAGAAAGTCATGACAGGTGTTACTGAGAAAGAACATCGAGGATGGTGTTCCCTTTTTAAGGGGGAGGGGATTGTAACACCCTTGTTTCCCCCAACTTGTAATTAATCATTAATTAGGATTACCATGCTATGGCATGGGAATAGTGTTAATGTATTATTCTTTGAGTTGCCAATAACTTATTGTGGGGGTGAAGCCTTGAAAGTACTAGCCATGATATCACTAGAGGAAAGAATGTGAAAACTAAAAGAGAAGGTTCATTATATCAAATAACCCCTTTGATGAGGATAATAAACCTCCTTCAGATCCCAAGGAGAGAAATCAGTTAATAAAGAAAGGACTAGTGGTTGAATTATCAACCACCCCCATGAATGTAAGCATGGTCTAGTTGCAGGATGTCAGCTTGAAGTACCACAGGGTCCTACAGACCCAGAAAAGACTCGAGCTTTCTTTCTGAAAAAAGGAACCGAATAGGAGGAATGTGCATGCAAGGCATGCAAGAGGATATGAAGAGAAGAGTGGAGAATGTGAGGATTATAATTTTCGGCAAGTAGAGAATGAGGAAAATGCCACGATGTTGATGTTGAGGAAGCATATGATAAACCTCATCGAGGCCGTGATAGACAGAGAAATCTCTGAGAGTATGCAAAGAATGGGACCTGAGCAGAAGGTTGCGAGATTGATGTTGAGGAAGCATATGATAAACCTCGCAGAAGATGTTAAACGGAAAGGATCGACGAAAGTTGGCATAAACTCCCTAGTGATATCATGGCTTGGCATGGGGGTGGCTAGAGTGATAATAATGAATGCCTCTAAGCCTATGGTTGGGTGGAAGGACGAACACCCACATTCAGTTAGTTGGCCACCACTTGTAATAGATAAGTAATCTTATAACCTGTGTATTTAAGTGGTAATTGTGAATTAGGGTTGGATATTATATGAATGTTGCAGGGATGGACATGTTTGCTTAATGGTTATACTGTACCCCTTCAATTCTTCCTAATTGTGTATTTAAGAAAATAAGAGATTCTTTGGCTTGTACACGTAAATGATTGAGCCTTGTGGTGGCTCAAGTTAAAATAAATGAACTGTGAGTTCGTCAATATTGGGCATAGTTTCACATGTGCATGTCGACACTCCCAGTTGTTATGAGTCTCCTGGAGGAAGGATTTTGTTAAGATCAAGAGAGGTAGTGCACATATGCACAGGCTCTCTATGAGGTGGGCAGAGACCGAGAACCTCTTAAGTTTTAGATTTGATGAATGAGTGCAAGGGGTGCGCGAAATAATTCTTCTACGTGTTAAGTTCAAGAGAAAGAGTGAAAATATCGTAAGCCTTTTAGAGCTAACAAATCTCAGGAAGAATACCAAGATTGAAGTATTGAAAAGGAAGGTTTCTTTTTTGGAAGATGAACAAACGAGATCTATTCGGGAAGAGACAAGGTATTTTGTGACCATTGGATATAGGAAAGAGCATGGGATTTAACCCCTTGAGTCCTTCAGACTTCACGAGTTTGAAAAATTGAGAGAGTTAATCATAAGGGAGGTAAAATCCCCGAAGTCTCGAAGTCTCGAAGTTAATCTGGGCCTTAGATCTAAGAATGCTTGGGAGCCATCCCGACCATCAGATCTATGAGGTAGTCAGTTCAGAGTTGACCGCTTCGGGAGAATAGAGGCTCAGTAATGCCAAAAATCCCAAAGAACAAAGTAGCAAAGTAATGTGGACTGTGGATATATGGATCCTTTGGGACCCCTCTCGACTGTTCAATCGAGGGAATGTGGGTATTACATTGAGAGTATGTGGGGACCCATGTGTCGAGTGACGGTGATGCCAGGTGTCTTGCTCGGAGTGGCACACACTGGGGTATTAAGAGGTGGTTAGTCGTGAGTTCCTTTGGAAATCCGCGGAGTGATAGAGTCCGTCTGTACCATCGATCTGAGAGAGAGGATACGTGGAGGAAATTCCTTGAATTTGGGTGAAATTACTCCAGGAGAAAATGAGTGTGGAGAGATTGAAACTTCTGAACGCCGAAGTCCCAAAGTAAATTAGGGCCCTCGAAATCCTTGAGGACACACGACGTTAGATCATGAACTTCAGAGGTTTGCCACTCTAGAGGATTCATGTGGTGGTCGCCTTGGCGCAAGTTGTCTTGGCGTCTGGTCATAGCCCGTGGTCATATGCAAGTATAGTGGGATGAAAGAACCTGAAGAACTTGGGAGAGTATATTTTCCAGCTCTGAGCTCATTTCAGAGCATGGAGATCATAGCTAGAAATCTCTAGAAGAGTCAAATGGAATAGATACCCCAAATGAGGGTATTGATTCTCCTAAGAAGAGAGAAATTTTGAGTCTCCACCATGGGTGTGTTACATATGAGCTCATTATTTTATTACTTTTATTAATAATCATATTAACTTTGTGCTAAATATATGGTTACTCTCATGAACCTTTGTTACCTTAAGATGTTAAATATCCCTATCATTATCTTCTGAAATATTTATGTTTATTCCCCTTGTTTTTAAAATCATTTATGATGTATTCAAATTTCTTCATGGAGTGATCATTGATATGATTGGGCAAATAAAAATCATACCTTGAGCAGGATTGGTCCAGTTTGAAAATATCTTTTCGAAGACTCATGTTCGTGTGATATCAAAATTATGATTATGCCACCTTCTATAACCTTACATTGTTAATTATTGATTCAAACCATTGTTTTGGTGAATGTTAAACTTATGATTACCTTCTGACAACATTGACGTCGACTTCTGCATAATGGTGAATTCCAGTCAAATCGACCACATTCCCCGCAATAATTATGAAAACTGGTGTATATGGGATGTGACATTACTTCTGGATATGATTGTCACATTATCCATGGATGCGATCCCTCGACATAATTTATGAATTTTCCTTACCTCGCCATCATTGCAATGATTTGAACGTTGTATTCTCATTTCAATTCATAAAAACTCTTATGGAAGGCTTCACCATCAAGATGAGCGTTATTTACCCATTCCACACTATACGACCTCCACTCTATTTATTCTTACTATAAATTCATCTCATTACTCTATCTCCGTCACACTTTTTTTGTAATTTTTCTTCCGGTACTCTATTGTTTTTGTTATTATGTTTTGGTACCAAAACCTCTCCCAAATATTGTTGCCTACACTTATTTTGAGACTTTTTTTTCAATTTGGCATGGGGGTTGACAGGCATGAACTTGTGCTCCGGCTTTACAGAGAGATGGAGGAATATCAAGCATGCAGAGAGAAATTTGAGAGGACCAGTTGGGTTCCTTTTATAGAAAAATTCAAAGGACATCATGAGGAAATGTCTCATACCTTCACCTAGATTTATGATGGAGAGAGTGTCTAGTTGGGAGAACTAAAGTTAATCATCACTGAAGCCACCATAGCAGAAGTGACAGATTTACCTTCTATCAGAGAGAAATATTTCAAAGGTATCATCATTGATAAGAGGCTTTGTCAGAAGTTTTTGAAGCCCAAACATTTGGACCTAGATTGAACAAAATGCATCTCCCAAAGATGGATCAAGGAGGAATATTGGATGATGATTTTCAACTTGTAGAGGTTTTTAACCTGTGAAGAGAGGTATGTTGTAACTTTCCTTTATCATTTAAGGTTTTTGTTTCATTTTGAGGGTGGACCATAAATAGATTTTCTACATTTTATTTGGATGAATTTGAATAAAATGGTGAGAGGGGTTAATTATACGTCTAAGAATCCTGAAACTAGTCTCTATCACCATGGGTTGATGAAACTACTTGTTGCTTATGAGTTGTGAAAATGAGGCAACAGTTGAAAGAAACTCCTCACAAAAAAAATTTCTCAAGAGGAGGTTTCTAAATCTATGGAAGAAAACGTGACTAGAGAATGTAGTAAGGAGTCAAGGAGAAAGAAGGGGGGAAGTAAAAAAAAATGAAAGTAGCCAAGTAATGAAGTAGACACTGTTGGCCCTAGTTAACCGAATTATGTTAGCAAATTGGACAAGGAAAAAACAATAGTGTTAGAAGAACCGCCTGCATCTAGGGTGAAGTGATCATCCAAAACCAAGAAACCTTTCTGAGACTAGTCCACTAAAAGAAAAACACAAATTAGTGAGAAAAGGAGGAAGAAACAGAGGTCTAGTAGTGATGCAAGATAAATTGCAGATAGTATTCCAGAAGTAATTGTTGAATTACCTCAGGAGAAGGTTGGATAATTCGAGAAGACTCCTGAATTGAGAGTTAAAGGTAAGAAGAATTTTAGAATAAATGAAGAGAGTGATATGGCACAATCCTCTAGAAGATAAAAAGAAGTTCATCAGAAGAAAAAATTCCAGTGCCCACATCTAATTCCTCTAGAAGAAAAACAAGCAAGGCACAGGAAAAACAAATTCAAGTGCCCATATCTTAGCCTAAAAAGAATAAAAGGAGATTGTTTGAGGAGGAAATTTCCATTCCTATTAGAAAACCTGATGAAGCATTAGGTACAGCAACAGATCCACTGGGAGCATGGCTAAACATGTGACAAATCCTCATGTTCCTTCTTTTCCATAGGATCCAGTTGACATTCTTACTTCACCAAAGAAAGAAGATATGCATGTAGTAACTATTAGTGAAATTGAGGAGTTAGTAACAGAGACTCTGAAGTATCTAAGGGATGAAGTTGAAGCCAGGGAGACGATAAATGAGTATGAAACACTTGAACCTATCATTTCTTTGACCAAACATCAGTTGGTACTAAAAATGGAAAGGATCCAAAGGCAGAATGTAAAATTGAAGGAATAAGTTGAGGAGTATAAATTTTTGGACAAATGCATCAAGAAAGAAAATGCATAGTTGAAGGAGAATAGTCGAAGGTTATAGGATGAGAATGACGAGGTCTCTTCCAAGATCAATAAGGTTTTTCACCTGATACAGTACAAAAGAGTTATTAAGAGGGAACTTAAGGATGAGGATTCAAATTTTAATATCCTAAATCCAGGAAATTAATATTCAGGCAGGATGGAAGAACAACACCAGTTTTGTAATTTTGAGATCTAGTTTGGAAATTTTTGCATGAGGACATGATATGACTTGGGCATGGGGGAATGTTTGGTCTCCTTTTTTATTCCTCCAATTACCTTATCTTTTCCTCTATCTTGACCAACTTTACCTCAATCATATGCACCATTTGCCTATTTTCTTCAAAGACATGTATTTTAGCCATTCTTGTGTATAGATGAGGCAACCTATGTTTAAATCATGATTTATGATATTTCTTGATAATTGGAATTGAATGATTGATATTAAATTCTCTCTAATTACCTTGATTGATTAAAGCATATCTTATGACATAGATCCTACTCGTCTGATACCCGTTTCTGTGCTCATTTGGTACCAATATATTTGTCGACGTGCATCCGACACTCAACTTGTCCGGTACCTATTTATGTGCTAGTGCAATAACAATGTATTTGAATGTGCACATCTAATACCAATTTTCTCATTCCAGTTGTGTGCGTCTGGTATTAGTTATGCATCTACATGCTTGGGTGTTTGAATGAATTCTCTTTCGATGGGTCCAAGGAATTTTTTGGCTAGATAATTATTTGTTATTTGAATACCATGATACACTTCATCCTCATGCACTTTGTGTCATGACGATGAAGTTGTTTCCATGAAAAACATTATATCAACTAATTTTAATATTTACGCAATCATTTGATGTTATTTCTAGGTCTTGGTTGTAACGACTGTTTCTCTTTAAAAAAGAGGGCCTTGTAGATGATATATATACAAAGACATAATTAAGCATTGTTATGTTGTAGACTTGATTCATGAGAAGACTGTTGATTATACATCTCTTGCTAAAGTAATGATATGAATTACAGTTTATGGAATTTATGTGTGTGATCAAATTTTTCATTCTATAAGTTTCTTTTAAAGCTACCTTGTTGGTATGACAAGGGCCCACCGACACAACCAAGGTAATCTTCCTTGTATATATTTGTGTGAATATAATTATGGTTTGTGTGTGAATAAAAAAATTATGTGTTTTGATCGTAGTATCTAATTTTATTTCTGTTGTGTTTCAGTAATGCATTTGACAAAACACAATATAGATTTGTGGTAATTCTGAGTGAGTGAGCATTCCTGAGTGTAATATAGATTTATGAGTAAATATTTGTTATTCTTGTTTGTGTGTGGACAATCATTTATTAGTTTGAATTCTTTAACGTTTGTTTCTATTTTTCAAATATAGGAACAATTAAGTTCTCCATCTCTCACCCTACATGAACCTATAATGGAGTATCTTATTGTACACATAGTATTTCTTCCAGGATTGATCAGGTTATGACTGATATTTATTTTAAGAATGTGTAGAGAGTTAATTACAGAGTGATATTAAATTAGTTTCTATAGGAAACAGAGTCAAAGTTCATATTTTCCTTTCATGAGCCTGTAAATGAACAAATTCATTACCGGAGAAAGAGCCTTTAAATCACATGCTTGTTGAGCTTTTGTTTATGAGTTTTTCTTTCTGGTTTTTAAGTTGTTTGAAGATTGTGAAGTAGAGTATTGGATTTGGAGTGTTTCTTATGTAGGCTATACTCATCAGACATAGGAACTTATCTATTATCAACACATATAGTGAGTCAAATCTATTGATTACAAAACTGGATTGACATATTAATCATTTCAATGTATTAACCATATAATTGAACCAATAGTATTAAATCATTCAATACCCCTAATATCCTCCACACATAGGCCCCTACCTCTACCATTAGGAAATTTTTCCCCCAGCCCCTTAGGACCACTTCCCTATTAGGTCCCTATCTCCATCAAAATTTTATCCCAATTTACCCCTTTATCCCTCCCTTTGCTCATATCCTATCCATGTCAACTATTGGGCCCCTAGCTTTTCTAGAATAATATACCCCTAAATTCCTAGGCCCTTGCCTCCACTTGGAACCTAACCCCATATTCCCCTAGGCCACCACCTCTACCTGACCCTTATCCCCCTCTTCACCTGGGCCTTAATCTCCCTATGCCCATACCTCTTCCTCCGAGATCCACACCCCATGCAAATTCATCCTAGTGTCATAGTCATTGTAGTAATGCCTTAAACCACCCTTAATCCTAGGCCCCCATGCCCTAGTTTCACCCAATCCCCTCTACACCTTGTTTATGCTTAAAGCTACATGGGTCATGTATCAATTTTTGGCTTGTTGCATTAAGAGAATACACATGATTTTAGAATGCATGTGTGATATAGTGAGCTCATGTGTTCTAAGAGAATGTGTGTGCTTTTGTGGGCTAAAAAAATGAGGAGAGAATAATTCCCACCCTCATTATCTCAAAAAAAGTTATCATGTTTGTAGATTTCCCAACATCTCCTACATAAAAAAATAACAACAAGTACCTTTTGTGTTATTTATTGCAATTGGAAGATAAATTTTTTACTTTTTGTGTAATTGGAAGGAATTTTTTGTCTTTTGGTGTAATTGGAAGGCAATTTTTGGAAGGGATATTTTGACTTTCTGTGTAATTAGAAAGCATTTTTTTGTCTTTCCCCTTTTGGAAATCCCTTTAAACATTGGGAACCTACATTATAAATCTAGAAAGTCTTCGAGGAAAGAGCAATCCATTGAAAAGGTCATTGAAGGAAGAGAAAAGGTAAGGTTAGGTATGGAAAATGCAAGATTTTAGCATAACCCAATCCAAATTCTAGCACAATAGATGCCATTGTTATTTCTCCTCCATATCCACAAGAAAAGCCTAGTATTTGATTAGCGTACAATCCAATTTACACCTTTAGTGAACCTCCAATCAATTTCTCATCAATATAATTTGGTGTGGAAAACTAGGCGATGATGGATTTTCTTGGAGCTAATTATGTGATGGATGAAATTAGAGAGGCGGTTGGTGCACAACCTTCTAGTGAAGAAGTTACTATGGTGCAACCTCTTGTTTGATAATCATACATTCTAGAAACTACCCATGATCATGTCCACTCTCCTCCCAAAATTGACTTACAATTTATTGAAGGGTTAAGAACTCCTAGATTTGTAACTCCACAATGGAGAGGTGAAGAGTGTTAGAATACATGTTCACCATCCCTACCTAGAATGAACAATGTATGTACCAAATAAATTATAAATGCATTTAGGTGGATGGAATTGGTCTAAGTTCACTTGAATGTCAGTTACCTAACCAAAGTATTCCTTATCAATCATACAAAATTATAAAGAATATTTTGAACCAATATCTAATGCAGCTAAATATCAATTTTTTTTGTCTTTGTTAAAATTTAGGAGTTTAATTGTTCTTAGGATAATTTTAGGCATTAAAACATTTAAAAATCCATAAACAAGTAATCCTATTACTAGAATCTTTGTGGATATTTTTCATAAAGTTGGTAAGAAAACTCATTCTCAAGACCCTAATGCAATTGGACATGTTTTGTCACAATCAATTGTTAGAAAGATCCCAGATCTAAGGAAAACATCATTTTCTCAAATCAATATCCCATTTCATTAAACAAAATGTCAAAACCCTTCAAAATCATTCTATTAGATTATATTTAACCTCGGCACAAGTGGCCAAACATATTTTTTGGAAATGACTTGGTTTGATGCAAATTTGACAATCTTCTCTAAGAGATAATGTGAGACAAATGAAAGAAGACAAATCTAAAAGAGCTTCAAAAATAAATACAAATTGGAAAATCAAAGCTCAATAAATTCTTGGATCTTTAATTTCTTTTCAAGTGTAAATTATGAGTGTATCATATCCATGTACCAGTTGAAGTTATTAAATCATACACCAATAACCAATTGAAAATGAAAACTATGAAAACCAATATAGAGTATGCTAAGTTCAAGGATATTTAAAGTGCATGTATAAATATATCATGTGCCCATATACCAATGTCATATTTGCACACACATATCTCTCTCTTGCAATATTCAACGAAAAAATCTATGATCGAGTTTCAAGTGTTGAGAATAGCATGAAACCAAACAAGTCAACATCTAATAAGGAAGAATATAAATAGTTATATATTTATAGTTGTTATCACATTCATGCCATGAACCAATATGATAATAATTTTGTAACGAAATTCTTTAGATTACAAGTGTAACATATATTAGTAGAGACGAAATATTACTAATTTGGTACTCAAGTGAGCATATTCAAGGTTTAAATTGAAAATCATATACATTAGATGTATCATTGACCATATTCATGATTTATGTCATCAAGACATTGATTTATTTATTCCACAAAGATGCAATGAAGTGTTGATGCAAATAGACATATGTAAATAATGTTTAAAGTTCAACTAAAATATGAATATAAATATGGGTCAGCATGTATCATAGATCCAAAACCTTGATTGTAAGATAAAATAGTAAGTTCAACCCTTGGACAAGCTTAAAATGGTGCAATGATTCAGTGTTAGGAAAGGTCATTGGTGAGGTTTAAGTCTCAACTCATCATCATGAAAGGAATTGAGCATAGAAAAGAGCAATGGTGCTTAGGAGAAAGTCACATAAAAATTCTTTCATTCTCTCCTATAGTTTATGATAGTCATGAAAAGTGTCTTGACCAACAAGTTTGGGAGGAATAGATTGGCACTTGGACAAGGTCATTGGGCCTTGTTACAATTTTCTTTATTATCCTGATATATATCCAACAAGAAATCTCAAGAACACTACTCTAAACATAGGGATTGTTGACCCTACACACCTTGTTTCCTATGCATATTTTGACAATAGATAAGATAGATGGAAAACAATCATTTGTGCTCTTTTATAGGGTCATTGAGATCCACTTTAAGTGAATTAGAAACATAGGATAAAATAGGTAATGAAATCGTCCAAACGTTGGGAGGGTAATGTGTCAAATGGCACTTCACAAAGATTCTATCTTTATAGTTTTGAACAACATATGAACCCTTGAAACATTAGTGTAAGATATGAAATGATAGGTTTTTAATTTGGGTCATTGTAGTACTGATAGCATCAATTTGTTGTTTGGCATGCAATAGAACAAGGATCTACCAAGTCGTTGCATGAAAGAATATAATGAGTGAGGTACGTAGGATCCATGTCTAAAAATGTGTACTCAAAATATCAAATATGGATAGAGATATAGATAATCATTAATACGTCAATAAAATCATTATAGGTACTTATATTAGGGATGATCCGTTGGATCTTTTAATGACTATGGTTGAGTTTTAAATTGCATGTGTTAATTAACCCTTTTAAGAAGCTTAATGAAAGAATGAGGAAAAGAGAGGAATTATGACAGCCATATACACATTTGTAGATCTGAAATGAAGTAATAAACAACAAACCATAACACGAGAATTGATAACGGAGTTCAGCACAACGTTGCCTACGTCTCTGGGCCTTTGTCTCTATGGGGGAGGCTTCTTTATTTCTATTCAAAAGATCAAAAGTACATCGCAGTAGTGCCAATTGGCTACAAGACTGATCTGGTCATGTTCTTCTAGATCTCTAGAACCCAGCAAAGAAAATGGCACGCAAAACAGATGTTCGAAACTCCCAGAAATGGCACGCAAGCATTTGCTCCTCAATAGCTTCCTTGCATAAAAATGGCTTTGGCTTGGCTTCCCTTCAACATAACTCTACTTTGACTATCCTCCATGGCCTCAAACAGGCCTGGTTTATATAGATCTGAAGTTGGTTATCTATCCCCAACTTCCTCCCAAAATTTGGGCTCCAAAAATGCCCAATATCTCCCAAAAATGACCAAAATCCATTAATAACAGGCTAAAATCAAATTGAAAATCCAAACTATATAAAAAAAAACCACTTCTCATGAATATTTGGGCACAACCCCCAAGCTTGTGTGCCCTTGGTCATATGGTGGATGGCCATGTGGCCAGGCGCTCCGTTTGTTACGCGCTAGCCCCCTGTCCCTGGCTCCTGGTCTCCGACGTAGGCATAGGACCGGGGCTAACAACTTACCCGTGCGCCTTTTTTGATGGACAACTCCTAGTCCAGTGGGATCCACCTGAGATCTAAGGATGGATCCCTATCGTGCCCCCCGCGCTCGCCTGGTCATTTTTTTCTATGGTAGGGCATATGAATAGTCCACGGGCTGGGGCTAAGCCCCAGCCCTTTCCGCCCCCGACTGGAACTTTGTTTAAACTTAAATATAAACAGTGCCAAATAGTTAATAAGAAACACCCGTGGGGTGGGTGGTTAGCCTTGTCCTACCAGTCCATATCTCAGAGGAGAGGTCGGGGGTTCGACCCCGGTGGTGAACCCATAATTTTACACAAATCATGAGCCATCCATAGGGTGCCATGTGACATCCCATGACTGGGCCACGTGGTACCTCAACAACCAATCAAAAACTGTCACCTATCGAGTGTTGATTCGTCCATGTGCTTGCCACGTACTCTGCCACCTGTCACCGTACCTGCCCAGTCAGCCTGCTGACGTCATCCATGCCACGTCAGCCTGTTCCACATGTCACCCTTACAGTGGTGACATGTGTCACCCTCTGACTGGTCCAACTGTACCTATCATGTGCTCCTTCACCTGCCATGTGTTGTCACCAGAAGCTGCCACGTAAGCTATACGACTGTACGACCTGTACAGTCATCCTGCCACGTGGCACTGTACGGCCTGTATAGTCAGCCTGCCACATGGCACTGTACGGACTATACAGTCATCCACTTTTTTTTTCCTATTTGGGTTTTCGGACAGAATGCGATATATTTCGCATATGAAGCTCGTTTGATGAAGTAAATATATGGTCAGAATCAGGAAGACGAGATGGACGCAACAGTGTTGGTTTTGTCAAATTTTGAGCACTTTCATTTTTTAGCCTTTTTTAGCCCTGTCAGGCTTCTGGATCCGATTCTAGATCACACCTCCCCACTAAAAGACCTTTTGGTCCCCAAAAGGTTACTAACCAGTCAACAAGCTCAAGATAGGCCACTCGGCTTGTCCTCTGTCTCTGAACTCTATCATGTGCACCTGTCTCATCAAGATCAATTGTAACACAATCATGACAACTGACAGTATATTGTTAGCCATTTGAACCATGTTACATCTTACTGAAGCCACTATCATCCATGTAGAAAACATTACTAATGACAACATCAAAAAGACGACTGTAAGTGAGCTGATATACTTGAAATATTTGCACGACATGAGCTTATCTTGAAGCAACTTATGATTGATTTTCCATTCAACAATCATTTCTTGTTCTTGCTTAAGATCGATTACTTCATTCGAAACAATTATTGGTTTGTTGCTTGCTTGCACTACCTTCTTTAATTGTTCCATTGTTTGAAGTGTTTTATTTGATTTAACATGATGAGCATGAACCACATAATCTAGACATGCTTTGGTGAATTGATATTGATTCTTTGTTATGTATAAGATTGTCTTACGATCATATAAATACGGACTACCTAAGACCATTCCACATTCTATTAACGGCACTACATCACATGTTACTTCGTCCACATACTTAGATGAAATTGCAAATTTGATTGTGCACTGCTTTGTTATGTGCATTTGATGATGATTGCTTATCCATTTAAGTGTGTAAGGCTTATGATGAGTTTGTGTTTTT
>ML785163.1:430791-441717 GCA_009831015.1 Picea engelmannii
TTGATTGTGCACTGCTTTGTTATGTGCATTTGATGATGATTGCTTATCCATTTAAGTGTGTAAGGCTTATGATGAGTTTGTGTTTTTAATCCCAATTTATTAACCAATTCTTCTGAGATTAGATTAGATTTAGATCCACTGTCGATTAATGTGTCTATCTTAGTGTGCCGCATGATTACCCTTATATGAAACAAGTTGTTTCTATAATCAATGTCTTCACCAATTTTACCTATCATACCAACCAATGAGATCTTTGATTCATCACCTGAATCTGATCCCAAGTCTGTGGGTTTTTTTGTTGTTGCCAGTATTTGCATTCCCTTTTTTTCCTTGAACCACTTTGGCCTCTTCTCGGGATGCAACTACCAACATCTGTCCTCATCATGTCCCTCTTTCTTGCAATGCTTGCAAGAGGGTTTTCCTTCCTTCCTCTTCACTGCATTTGCATTCTTGCCATGCATTTTCCTCTTGTCCTCTTTCCTTGAAGACGATGATTCCCCTGACACACTTGCTTTCCCTATTTCAATATACATAGCTTGAACAGAAACCTCATCAAGGTTAGTGGGTCCAAACATGAAAACAATGTTTCTAATATGCGCAAGTAAACCTCCTATATACTTCATAAGAGTTTCTTGTGTTTGTAAAGGGATATCTAACATTAATGCCATTTTTTGAAATCCATCGGTGTATTCTTGCACTGTTTGTCATTTTCTTAGTTTTAAAGATTTCCATTCAATTAATGCTTTTTCTTTATATCCCAAAGGATAGAATTGTTTCCTAAGTGCAGAAATGAAACTCTTCCATGGTGGAAATACCTTACCCACTTGTTGTGTTCCTTTTTGCAACTTACTTTGCCACCAGATGAGAGTTGTACCTGCAAGTCTCAAAGATGCCAACTTGATTTGTGTGGCCTCATCTTTGATCTATTGCACATTGCAGTATACCTCCATCTACCTGATCCAATTGTCAAGTTTTTCTGCATTTACTTCACCATCATATATGGGCAACTCAAATTTAACATCAAGTTTTAACAATGGCATTTCATTCTTATTCTTATGAACATTTTTCTTTCCATTAGATTTAGAACTTGAACTTGAAGAAGAAGGAGAAGAAGGAGGTGATGATGGAGGTGAAGGAGGAATCTGAGGATGATCCTCTTCCTCCTCACTTTTTCCCTTTGAAGATTCACCCAAAACTGGTCTCTTTTGTTCCAAGTAATCCTCGTACAAAACTTTCACCATCTCTGACATAGCAAGAAATTTTTTCCAAAACTCTTTCTCATCCTGAGAAATCCCTTCTTCCGATGCCATCTTCTCGCTGTGAGAAGCTCTCTTTCTCAATCCAATTAATGGATTCTCTGCAACAAGCTCACCTTCACCATGCTATAGCTTTTCCATGGTTAACATGCAAAACTCAAATCCAAACATCAACTATCTCTGATACCACTTGATCCGTCGGATCTTTTAATGACTATGGTTGAGTTTTAAATTGCATGTGTTAATTAACCCTTTTAAGAATATTAATGAAAGATTGAGGAAAATAGAGGAATTATGACAGCCATATACACATTTGCAGATCTGAAATGAAGTAATAAACAACAAACCATAACACGAGAATTGATAATGGAGTTCGGCACAACGTTGCCTATGTCTTCGGGCCTTTGTCTCTGTGGGGGAGGATTCTTTATTTCTGTTCAAAAGCTCAAAAGTAAATTGCAGTAGTTCCAATTGGCTACAAGACTGATCTGGTCATGTTCTTCCAGATCTCTAGAACCCAGCAAAGAAAATGGCATGCAAAACAGATGTCTGGAGCTCCCAGAAATGGCCCACAAGCATCTGCTCCTCAATAGCTTCCCTGCATAAAAATCGCTTTGGCTTGGCTTCCCTTCAACATAACTCTGCTCTGACTGTCCTCCATGGCCTCAAACAAGCCTAGTTTATATAGATCTGAAGTTGGTTATCCATCCCCAACTTCCTCCCAAAATTTGGGCTCCAAAAATGCCCAATATCTCCCAAAAATGACCAAAATCCATTAATAACAGGCTAAAATCAAATTGAAAATCCAAACTATAAAAAAAAAACCACTTCTCATGAATATTTGGGCACAGCCCCCAAGCTTGCGCGCCCTTGGTCATATGGTGGATTTCCATGTGGCTAGGCGCTCCATTTGTTACGCGCTAGCCCCCTGTCCCTGGCTCTTGGTCTTCGGCGTAGGCATAGGACTGGGGCTAACACCTTACCACACACCTTTTTTGATGGACAGCTCCTGGTCCTGTGGGATCCGCCCGAGATCCGAGGGTTGATCCCTATCATGTCCCCCACACTCGCCCAACCGCTTGGTTCTATGGTAGGGCATATGAATAGTCCATGGGCTGGGGCTAAGCCCCAGCCCTTTCCACCCCTGACTGGAGTTTGTTTAAACTTAAATATAAACATTACCATATAGTTAATAAGAAACACCCGTGGGGCGGGTGGTTAGCTCAGTCCTACTAGTCCATAACCCGGAGGAGAGTTCAGGGGTTCAACCCCGGTGGTAAACCCATAATTTTACACAAATCACGAGCCAACCACAGGGTGCCACGTGGCAGCCCATGACTGGTCCACGTGGCACCTCAACAACCAATCAAAAACTGCCACCTGTCGAGCATTGATTTGTCCATGTGTCTGCCACGTACTCTGCCACCTGTCGAGCATTGATTTGTCCATGTTCCTGCCACATACTCTGCCACCTGTCACCGTACCTTCCCAGTCAGCCTGCTGACATCATCCATGCCATGTCAGCCTGTGCCACATGTCACCCTTACAGTGGTGACATGTGTCACCCTCTGACTGGTCCAACTGTACCTATCATGTGCTCCTTCACCTACCACGTGTCATCACCAAAAGCTGCCACATCATCTGTATGACCGTACGACCTGTACAGTCAGCCTACCACGTGGCACTGTATGGACTGTATAGTCATCCACGTTTTTTGCCTGTTTGAGTTTTCGGACATAATGCAATATCTTTCGCATACGAAGCCTGTTTGGCGAAGTAAATATATGGCCGGAATCAGGAAGACGAGACGGACGCAATGGTGTTGGTTTCATCAAATTCCAATCACTTTCATTCTTAAGCCTTTTTGAGCCTTGTTAGGCTTCTGGATCCGATTATGGATCAAGGGAAAAATGAGAAAGGTGGATCAAATTGTATTTAGAGGTGTAAATAAGAGCCCTAGAGTTTGTTATTTGGAGGTAAAATAGGAAATGAAACGAGTAGATTCAAACCCTTATCAGTATATTGCTAACAACAAATATATTTCAATGTTGAATGGCTACCATCATTTAGATGAAAGATATATTTATGAAGATCAAGTAAATCTAGTATAAATATGATATATGGTGAAACCCTAGATTGCAAACAAAAAAGGGAAAAAAGAAAAAAGGGAAAAACTTGATTTTTAAGTTTTTTGGTGGTTGAATACCATGAAATACCAGTGTCTTGGGATGGCTATGGGGTCACTATGTCAAATCAAGGTTTATGATGAGGTAATGCTGATTATAGTTGTAGGATTTCCTCTCAAGCATTACCTAGTGTTAGAAGGTTCCCTTTAATGTTGGATGGGAGGATTGGTCCTTGAAGAAGCCTTTCCTAGTACAAGAAAAGGGAAATTAAAGGTTGGATAGGAAAAAGGGAAGATCCCTTGGACATACTACCATAATGGATGAACAATAAATTCAATGATCTAAGGGGGAATCTTAGAAGATCTTGCATTGAGAAACCTTCCAAGTGAATCCTTTCACCCTTGTTCGGCCTTTTAGTAGCCTATTTCTTCCAAAAAGCCATGAAATGTTCTTATCTAATCCTTGAAAAATAGACAAACATTCACACAAGAGAATAATATATACACAAATAACTCCTTAAGAAAATTTTCTTATTAATCTCCAATGATTTGAAATGGAGGAGGAATCTTCCTTTTATAGTTGAAGAGCCTCCTCAAATGCAATACAATACAATGTTCTAACTCAATACCAGAATCTCAAAACCATCAGCCCAGTCAAATCCAAGGGAAAATAGAACAAATGACATAACAAACCCCATAAAATGCTCCTAGAGTGAAATAACATTCTAGCTAAAAACAGATTGAATAAGGTTCACCCCTCAAAAATAACACCAACGTCTCATCAAATAAGGAATGGATGAGTCAAATATAGTCCAAGGGCCTCCAATTTCCTCTAACCAACTCCCTCAAACCAAGGCATAGTGCAAAAGTGGAATAACAACGCCAAAGGTGATGATGTCACCCTCACAAGTGTGAGCCATCCAAGTCAAAAATTCAAGAGAAGTGGCATGTGTGGCATGCTCTAGATGAGTGCTCCTCAAGTAATCTTCAATAAGGGATGTCACATCATCATATGGTCTAGGTAACAACCTGCAACCACCTCCATAATCTATAAATAACCCCTCTAATGAATTAAATAGTCCCACACATAGTCCAAGGACAACTAACAATGCATGAGTGTGAATGCAATGTCCAACTAAGAAAGGACAATGAGTTTGAGTGGTTCATGGCCATGTGTGATGCATGATGTCCCTGTCATGGCCTGATGCATTTTCATCGATCCTAATGTAGTGACACATATTCCAATGCAATATACAAATCCCAATATAGCATCATAAATCGCAAGGCAGTGTCATGGATATCGATGCATGGTACATGTATCCCAATGCATAATACCCACTTGAATTGATGGATCTAGCATATTAGCAAGCCATTCAATGATAGCACCTGGTGACAACTCTTAGAAAAACATAAAAAAATAGGGGTTAGTTTTAATATTTTTCTAAGTTTTACCAAGGGGAGCAATATTAACCCTTATACATGTGCCAAGTCCTAGGACAACCCATATTTCCTAAGTACCTAGGTAAAAGATATGAAAGAATGAATAATAACGATGAAATGGAAGGGGAAATGAGTTTATGTGACAATCGTCAAAGTCGTGGACATGCATAGGTATTTTTATTTGTTTATTCATTCATCAAGATTTAATGAGCTAGGGTCTTTTATACATAATAGACTTAGAGAGGGAGCTTAGTATTGAGTTACCTATCCTCGAAATTATTTATTACTACCCCTTTAATACTTTTTATTTAAGTTTTCATTTTATCGAACAATTCCCTTTTATTTAGATATTCATAGACAACCCAATGATTAGGGGCATTGGCCTCATAGTGGGGTGGCATTTTTCAGCTTTTATTTTTGGCTTTTTACTTTATCTCTTCACCTCATAGCCTGATTGGCTTTATTGATTCATGCTTTTATCATACTAACATTTTCCTTTGACCTTTGATAAATCACACATGATTAGGATATATTTTTTACATGGATGGAATGAGTGGCACAGAGAAGGTGGAAAATAATTACTGTGGTTAATACGTGCAAAACGCCATCTAGGCTAAGTACCCATGAAAACATATTAACTCTAGAAATGACACACTTTTAAAAGAAAACATGTTCCCCAAGCTACTACGAGGAAAATAATAAAACCATGTAATGTTATGAAGTGCTCTTAGGTGTTTACCACTTTACGATGAGATAAGAAGTTATATCATCAAATCCAAATGAAAATCCATACAAGAAATGTAGAAATGAAGCATATGGAAACCATATTGTACCATGCATAGTGCATTTATAATCTAAGGAGTGAGGGATGAAGGTGAGCTATACCATGGTTGAGCTAGAACAATCATACATGTAGTGGATATCAAGATAAACTCTATTTGGATCTCGAGAATATGATCATGACATCAAATGCGAACAACAACATGACACCGTTTTGAGGGTATTCGAAAGTTGTCACCCCTGGGAGGGTAACATTTCCTTAATCACAATAGTGTTTATCAATATAGAAGGATCAATGTAGTGAGAAAATTTATTAACAAAAAACTTCATTTTACTCTTATTTTTAAAATGATAATATGGACATGTAAAGACATTTTAAATTTAGAATTATAAAATGAAACGAAAACCAAGATGTTTTGTACCCTTATTACAACCCCTTGGATAGAATAAATCATGTAAATAGATAATCTCGTTATATATTTTTCTAGTGTTTTATCCATGTGGGCTAATTTTGGATAAACCGAGATGGAAATATTCATAGTATGGAGCCAAAGGCCAAAGCCCAACTAGAGAATGATAAATCTTATACATAGTGGTGTGTTTCTTTATAATTTTTGAATTAGTCGAGCACTCCTAATATTCATTCATTTGAATTCAAGTGGACATATGTCATTACATAATCGATAACTTCTCTCCACATGATTGTTGACTTAGTGGAGCACTCTCAATAGTCCTCCTTTTGTTTTCAAGTCAGAATTTATGAAAAAATCAATCCATGGTATTTTTTAATTGAATTTAGAGGAGCACTCACAAATTTCTCTATTTAGCTTTAAGTGTGAATGATACATTATTGGGTATTGAAACAAGCTTCCTTCTTCTCTTGGAGTTTTCCCAACTTGAATATTTCTCCATCCGCACCCTCCTTCCCTATAAAAGAGAAGGTCTTTCCTCATTTTAGCATCTAATTTCCTCATTATACTTATGTTTCCATTATCCTATAGGATTTTTTTCATCTTCTCTCCTTATGATAAATTTATGTTATAGAGCTTGTTATCTTACTTGACTTCCATAGAGTGTTGAGCTTCCATAAGTAACATATAGTCTAACCATACTAATGAAAGAGAATCATCAACGAGCACACGTGGCATGACAACTCAACGCCTAGGAATCATTTCAGAATCTGAAATGTTGGGAGTTACTGCGAATCTTTTGGAGCTGATTGGAGAAACAGAACAAGATCAAACACTTGGAAGTTGATGATCACGAGTGATCTGGGAGATTTCACTCCTAGCGTTGAATGTAACCGAACGTAGGTAGCAGTTAAGTTTTCACTTCGAGTAGACAAGTAGTCAGGGGGGAAAACCTAAGGACCCTCTGAGATAAATAGAGGTTTTGTATGCCCAAATGAGGTTGTTGCGAGTTAGTAGGAATTTTCTGAGTTTTGAGTTATGGTTTTGATATTAGCTATAGCCATTTTATGTTTAAAGGAATATGATAGAGGAAAATTGACTCAAATGCATAACACTATTACTGATTGTAATTCTCTATTATTGTGTTTTCATAAATGAATGAATTTCGTTATGAATGGATAAAACTATGAATGTTAGTATAAGTTTCAATTGTTTCTCTTCTATTGAGTGAGTGCAAGGTGTGCACATAGAACTCAAGGAGTGTGTGATGGGATCTATTTCAATTCCGAAAATCAAAAGAGATAGCACAAAAATTTCCCTTTGCAAGGAGGCAAAGTGACTGCTGCAAGGCTTGCACAGTCATCCACAAGAACCAAGTCTTGTGTAGGAATCTGCTATAAGGAGTGCACAGATTTGGAATTTGACTAAGTGTCGAAGGGACTCCATAAGAGGCAAGGGAGCGAAAGGTGAAATCCCAACTTGATTTGGGCCGTTGGATCCAGGAATATCTGAATAGTCAATCTAGCACCATCGTGATCTTGGATATTGGGAGAACGGAAGTAAGGAGATTCCCAAAGTCGCGAAACGCAAAATCTCGACTTGATCACAGTCGTTGATCAAAGGAAATATTTGGACTGTCGATATAGCACCATCGCGATCTCAGATACCAGGAGAATGGAATTAAGGAGACTCCCAAAGTCGTGAAACATGAAATCCTGACTTGATCATAGTCGTTGATCGAAGGAAAAGTCTGGACCGTCGATCTAATGCTCGGAAATATCGAGAAATTAGGGATCGAGAGAATAGAGGTGAACCAACCTCCAAAGTCGTGAAACACGAAATCGTGACTTGATCATAGCCGTCGATTGAAGGAAGATCATGGACCATAGATCAAATCATATCAGGAGTTCCCAATACGTGAAATCCCAACGCGCTTGAGAGTTGATCCCTGGGTCATGACCGGAGGTCACATTGAAGGAAGATAAGGGAGGAGATAATACATGCTAAAATCTTGTTGAGGTTTCATAGGTTGGGAGAATTGGGGTGATTCACATGCAAAGACCGGATGCGTGAAATCGCAAAATGCCTTTTGGGTTAGGCTCATGGTCACAGCCGATGGTCACGTGAGAGAATCTTGAGCCTGGTGCTTGTTCACATGACGAAGTTTCGTGAAAAGGACCTGTGGACATTTCTTGAAGATTCCAACAGGGAATCGAAGAGCTTCTCCAGCTCGAATATTGAGAAGATCCAGAGATCGGGAGGTCAGTAGAACCTGCTAAGTTGGGGCACTACATCAAGTGGTATCAGAGATGAAGTTTTGCTTGCAGACATCAGGAAAAGGAGATAAAGGAGATGAAAGAACTCGAGTTGTACTCTATGTGTGAGAGGTAGTCAACATAATTCCACCAAGGAGACGAGTGGTAAAACCTTTAGCCAATCAGGCTATAGAAAGGGAGATGCGAGAACTTCGTGCAAGATTGGAGGCGATGGAGGCAGCACAAAGAAGAGTACCTGATGATGTAGACATCAACGATGCAGAGAGCGAAGAAGATGTAGGAGAGAATTTTTTCGAAGAGCGTTTGCTAAGAGAATTTGTTAGATTGGGATCTAGAGACAAGATAGAGGTCCCAATGTATGAAGGCAATTTAGATGCTGAAGAGTTGGTGGATTGGGTACATCCATGGATAAATATTTCGACTATGAATACATCGATGAGGAGAAAAGGGTGAGACATGTTGTCACTAGACTCAAAGGACATGCAACACTGTGGTGGGATGAACTGCAAGCTGAGAGGAGAAGCAAGGGAAAACAAAAGATAAAGAATTGGAACAAAATGGTAGCCAAGATGAAGGAAAAATTCATGCCTAAAGATTATCATATCAATCTATTCAGGAAGTTGTAGAACCTAAGACAGAAGGGTATGACTGTTAAATAATACAAAAAGGAGTTCTACAAGTTGAACATCAGAACTGGACAAAGAGAGAAGGATGAAGAAAATGTTTCCAGGTATATAAATGGCATGAGGTATGAAATCCAGGATGAGATCAACATGATGTCAGTAAGGACAGTGGAGGATTCTTATCAGTTTTCATTGATGGCGGAGGTAAAGTTGGCCAGAAAACAAAACCAGCGAGGCAGAGGTAGAAGCCTAGTCCCGAAAAAAGGCAAGGGAGTTTCCCATGACAAGGCACAAAAATACAAATATGAGACTAAGAAACCACATAGTCACTTGGAAAGAGGAGGAAGTTCCCAAGGAAGACAAGATGGTGGAAGAAGTTCTTGTTGAAATTACTAAGACAACTAAGAGGGGGGGGGTGTGAATCAGTTGTTATTATGCTTAAACAATATTAAGTCAATTAAAACATTCTTAAACTTTCTTCAAGTGATCATCAATATAATAAAACATATGGACAACATAAATAATGAGCATCAGTCACACATAAGATATACATAGAGACAGGTTTTCACAAGGAACCCCATAAAAGGAGAATACCTCTTCTTCTTCGAAATGATAGGTAGTCTTTTAATTTCTGTACATCATCTATAATTGAGAACCAACTCAATGTGAGGCTACTACCTCTGTTTTACAAGCTCCAACTTGTTTGAGAGCACCAACTCTCTGGTTTCTCTAGCACCCACTAGAAGGAAGCACCAACTCCCTAAGTGTTCCAGCACCAACTGTGTAATGTCCCCAAGGCCGAGCCCAGTTGTAAATCTTGTTTATGAAATGAGTTGTAAAAATGTTTTATAGGATTGTGAGACAAGTTTATATAAGCCAATGGGATTATGTGATTGTTAGGCCAGAGAACCCAAGGGTTGAAGGCCAAGAACATAATTATATACATGTATCAATGCAGAACATTAATAAAATATAAACACCACCGCGTGTAGACTGACCATGATGAATGAGTGATGGGGGACTAAGCTTCCACAGAGTGGGCAAGGGATTAGGGGCTGGAAGGTGGGAAAAAGGGACCAAGTGTTGAGCCTAGGGGCTTAAGTCCTTGGGGAATAATATTTTAATATTATTCCAAAAGACATGTGAATAATATGTTTTATCCTAAGTTCTTTTTGGAAGGACAAGCAACTTCCAAATGGAAGGAGCCCATGTTGAAGGAACGCATGCAGTTTCATGGGTGACAAGTGTCAACCCAAGCCCATGAAAATAAAACGACTGAGATGAGTCATGGTGGGGGTTCCGCCTCCATTCTACCTGGTCGTCTGAGCGTGAACTGATCCGACCTCTGTAGGAGACCTCATGCATCTTATGAACCGTACATCCCATGAACCATAAGCCTATGTTGATTTATGGAAAAATCCGATGCATCCTCTGTCTGAGCAGATCAAACCTGTGTGTGGAGTCTCTGTCCCAAAGCCATATCCATGAGACCATCCAGTCATTGTTGAGTCTGTTTGGAAAGCCCGTGTATGTTTTTCTCGTTGGTTGTTCTGGTCACGTAGTGTTGGACTGCATGTGGCTTGTTGGCCAGTTTTTACAACACTCTCTCCAGGTGAGAGAGGTGATTGAAGTTGGAAGAACAGGTTTCTTTTCCTGTGAGAGACTCTCTCCAGGTGAGAGAGTGTGCAGTGGAAGGAGAGAACTCCTGGAAGGAACCTTGTAGCTACCACAGATCTCAGAGACTTATTGGAATGTCCCCCACCTCTTAGAGAGGTGATGAGGAGACTCAGTGGCCTGGGCACCCCAACTAGGTCATAGTCTCACACTAAAGGGGGGAAAGTCAAGAAGTTAAAAGTTATATTTTTAAGTTGACTTAAGAAAGGAAAAGGGTAAAGGAGTAAAAGATAACTCAACAGAAGAATAGAAGATTAACCCTGGGAGTTAACCTAACTCAACAGAGAATTAGAAGGAAAAGTATAAGTAAGAGGCTGGGGTGCACCTATTACTCATTCTGGT
>ML785163.1:446877-457318 GCA_009831015.1 Picea engelmannii
GAGAATTAGAAGGAAAAGTATAAGTAAGAGGCTGGGGTGCACCTATTACTCATTCTGGTTTTGGATTAGCATTTTCTATTGCTCTTGAGCATTCAGTTTGGGGGTTTTGTTGTACAAACCCTTGGGAGCAACTCAGTGGTGAAGTATCCACTCACCTTGTTCCACAGCTTGGTCTCGGGGATGAAAGACTCCTCCACACCATTCTAGTCTCAGGGCTAGTTTATTGAGGGAGGTTCGATCCAACTTATCCTGAGGGCCTAGGGCCATTCTGCCAGTTGGGTTTTGTTTGCAGGGGCATGACCATCAGTTTGAGTGATTTTCTGGAGGGTTATCATCATTCTATATTTTTCTATAGATTGAGACGTCGTGGAGCCATAGTGGACGTCCGGTGATTCATTAAAACTCAGAACTAGGGAGATCTGCTTGAGATCTGAGCTTGAAACTTCTCCCACGGGATTCTCATAGCCCGATCTATATTCTTGGAGAGTTTCAGATCATTTTGAGACCTCCTTCATCAGGGCCGAACCAACTAGGGTTTCAGTCATCCAGTGGGGCACCCCATTCAGTGGGAAATTCAGATCTACGGAGATTGAGAGGGATCTTGGAGATTCAGGCACCTGGGTTATTCTTTTCATCACCCGATCTATCAATTGGCATATTTCTTAGGGTGATTGGACACTTTTGGCAGCAGGGCCGAGTTATTGAGGGTTTCAGCCTTCTATTGGAGCATGGAATTCTTCAGCTAGAGAGTCTGGCATTCAGATCTACTTGTATTGATCTTCATTTCTTATTCAGCCTTTGGAGGCATTATTTTGTATTAGCGGGAGCATTTTGTAGTAGCTCATATCTATTTCTTGTACGACCATCTGAGGTTTATGCCAGATCGTTCATTTATTGTATTGATCTTACATTTCTCATAATAAAAAGGTTAGATCTTTGCTTGTGCTTCTACGTATTGAATATATTGTGATCTCCATGTGTTGATGAATCTTGTATGCACTTAATAAATCAATAAATTAGTAGTAGTTAGTGATTCCAAGAAAGAATTTGGCTTGGGATCATTACACTTATGATCCAGTCTATTGCTGAAACCCAAGGCAAGGGATGTTAGCAACTGAAGGACTGTCTAGGTGACAGAGAAGGTATATACTCCTGAGGTGGAACAGGTATGTGGGGAAGGAGAGTCTGTGGCAGTGAGTATGAGTGGTTCCTGTGAGAAAATTCCTTCCTTGTGACTGTGTGTTTTCCCTGTAACCTCAGCCTAGCCTAGGATTCCTTACCTTGGGGGTGGAGCTTAGTCCCAGCCCAAGGGTGATCCATTGCTGAGCTTGATGAGCAGTGTGGTCTAAGGCTGGGAGGTTCGTGGAAGGCCTGCACCTGGTTGGTGGAATTACCACTATTTCAAAGATAAGTACTAGATGATGTTTTAATTACTTTTCTGCATGTCTGTGTATTTATATTTATCATGTATTCTACTGTGCATACGAATTAATGTTAAAGCCATTAATAATTTATAATAGCAGTAATTCTTATGGTTACTCTGAGTTTAAATATGTTTTATTGGCTTAAATGCATGTCTTATATATAGAATTAAGTATGAGATTGTTATTCCGCGAAGTAGTGCCTGCCCAACCCGGAATGGGGTGTTACAGTTTGGTATCAGAGAATTACAGTTTGAAAGGGTGTTACAGTTTGGTATCATAGCCAAGGTTTTGACGCTGAGCCTAGATGGGCTATTTGAGTGGTCTTTGGACTGAGGGTTTGAGGAGAAATTGTGTCTGGAGGACCAAATTCGGACCTTTGAATGCTCCTGAGTGTCAAGGAGTTACTTGACCGTATTACAAATCTCGGAAGGTGCAGCGGTGTTATGAAACTGTAACCAGGGTGGCATCTGGCCACAGGGAGAGAGGACTCCACACCAAAAGTGTTGGAGCCGTAGGATCTATTTGGGGAAAATGAGAACCCTTGTGACCATCAGATCTGGAAAACGTGCGCAAGGTTTAAAAACCCTTTCGAGTTGCATAGGAGTGTGGAAATTGTGATATGAAAAATCCTAAATTCATTAGGACCATCCATTGGGGGGGCACGTGGTTTCTGTATGGCGTTACATCAGTCGGTAAACCAAAGGGGAAGAACCCTATTTTCGCAAGTTGCGAAATAGCGAAACCCAAAATTCTGAAACGATCTACACCATAGATCGTAAGAGAGGAGCTTGACCGTTTGATCAAGTGGAAGAGTAGACAGTAATTTTGGAATTTTGACAAACAGAAGTTTGATATGTGTGGATGCATGAAATCCCGATGCCCAAAACCCCAAAACACCGAAAATATCTGCACCGTAGATCTGAGAGAAGTCTAACCGTTGGATTGCCTTGGAATGGACGTGGACACATGGGTGTGTTCCACGTGCCAGTGAGTCAAGAAGACAAGCGAGAATGGTCAGACCCGAGGTGACGTGGACCCTCCTGAATGTACCATGTGCCACCATGGTTAGGGGCGACACCTGTGTTGTGGGTCCAAAGAGTAAAGTAAATCGGAATTTTAGAATTCGAGAGTTGGAGTGACATGGGGTTGGGAGTCACTGCATCATGAACTCCGGGGTACCGAAGACCCAAAAACCTGAAGTGCCGAGTTCTGAAATCCCTACTGGGGTTGGAGACAGCTATGTTGTGGGCCCAGGGGAAGAGAGGTTGGAAGTTCAGGAGTTGGGAGTTGAAGAGGAAAGTGAGTGCGAGAACCTTCGAGGACCAAAAACCCTGAAACCCGAAAGTGAGTATGAGAGTCTCGTGGACCAAAACCCGAAAGTGAGTATGAGAGTCTCATGGACCAAAACCCTGAAACCCAAAAGCGAGTATGAGAGTCTCGTGGACTGAGACCCTGAAACCCGAAGTCTCGAAATTTGCACAGCCAAACAGAGCTCATAAAACTTGGTGAATTTGAAACATTTTTCTTATTCACGTTGGTTAATGACTGTGTGGTTTTTTTTTTATTAAGGGATAAGGCCTGACAAAATCCAGTTGACTGCACATTGTGTGTGCAGAGTTCAACGAGTGTCAGGACAGTCGAAAACCCACACCGAGTATGGATTTGGAAGAGGTGCAGATTGCCTCCGAAACAAAGGATGAAAGGGTAGGAAGGGATGTCAACCTGAGAATCGAAGGATCAAACTCTAATGGGCACGGAAGATAATTGAATAAGGAAGCACATATAATGAAAATCATTGAAGGATTGTAGAGAGATGCCCAGGCTCGCCGAGCTGATAGCCGAAAACTCATGAAAGTCAGGGATAGGTAGGGTGAATTCAACTTAAAGTTGTTGAAGAGCCTGGAAATAATAGAAAGGAAATTGGAAAATGAGAGTGACACAAGCAAAATAGGGATTCACGAGACCCCTAAGAGAAAAAGAAGATCGAAGAGTGGTAGCAGACATCATTGTCGCTCCCCAAAGAATTCCAGTAGGGAAGCACATAGTAGTTCAAGCCCATTCCCTACCAGAAAACACCGAAGATCTGGAGTGGATGAATTGAAGGGAGAGATGAAAAAGATCAAGCCTCCAACGTTCGATGGAGAACATAAGAAGGAGGAAGATGTCGAAACCTGGTTTCTTGGCATGAGGAAATATTTCCAACTGCAAAATTATTCCGCTCATGTAGAAGGAAGAATTGTGATGTATCAATTGAAAGGAAAATCATTCATGTGGTGGTATCAGTTTGTGCAGGTGTAGCACATCAGATAGAAATATATCACTTGGAAGGAGTTCAAGAGGTATTTCGAGAAGAAATACCTGACTAAAAGATACTATGATATAAATATGAAGGAGTTCTTCGAACTCAAGATAGGAAGCATGACCATTGATGAATATGAACGAAGGTTTTTGGAACTACTGAAGTATGTTCCATTCATCAAAGATGAGGCTGTCAAGATTCAGAGATATCTGAGTGGCCTGCAACCTTCCATTAGTGACAAGATCTAGTATGATGATCTCAAGACTATGGAAGAAACAATAAGAAGGGGAAAATGCTTGTATGAACAACAAAGAGAAAGGCCTACTTTTCAGAAGGCTTGGGATGATCAAAAAATGTTCAGGAAAGAGCAGAGGCTGAAGGGAAACAAGCCTCCCTTTTTCAGAAACAGTCCTCAGGGACAGCCATCCTTTAGAGAGCCTAGGAAGGCTGAAGTGGGTAAGCAAATGCCTATACCTCCACCTATGGAGTGTTGGGGTTGTAAATGAAACCATAGGTACCGAGACTTCCCCCATAGAAAAGATAAAGAAAGAACCATCCACTATGTTCAACAAGCTGAAACAATGGAGGATATGGGCAGTAGAATGCCAAGGATCCATGAAACCCTAGACAACAAGCAAGTTGAATTTCAATCGCACATGATTGAAGTTGAAGGTATGATTAACAACCGACCATTTAGTATTTTAATCGATTTAGGGGCTAGCCATAGTTATATAGATCCTAGGGTGGTGGAAAGTTTTCATTTATCAAGAAGCAAACATGAAAAGTCTTGGTTAGTACAGTTGGCTACAGGAACCAAGAGGAAAATCACTGAGTTGGTGAAGTCATGTCCTATGGACATGAAAGGACTAAGCACGAAGGCTGAATTGAATATTTTGCCTTCAGGATCTTACGACTGTTTAATTGGAATGGACTGGTTGGACCAGCACCATTCCCTCCTAGACTATCATAACAAGAGGTTTACATTTTTATTGGATAAATCCGTAAGGGAAGGCACAAACCAAACTCCCTAGATCCACCTGGGTCTAGAACAAAACACACCAGAACATGACGCTTTCCTTAAGTTTTAGATATTGAATTTACTAGTAGGAAGGAACAAGTAACATACCTTAGTATTGCTTCCTAGGGTCCTTGTTGCTCCTTCTTCACTCTGGTGCTCTCATGTAGTCAAGAACAAGACAACACAAACCAACCAAAGTGATAGCAATAGCATAAACTCAATAAAAACCTATGTATGTGATCAAGGAATCATACAATAAAACACAACAAGGTTTATAGGAAAGAATCATATTACTGTATCATATTAAATATGAAAGAGAGATTACAACCATGGCCTTGATGTCATAAGGTCCCTTCCAACTTTCCTTTGTTCCCCACACACTTTGACTCCAAGAATTCTGAGAGAATAGATATGATGATATTCACAATCTATCTTAACAAAGTAAATCTCAAAGCCACTCCAACCAAGCTGATAATTCCAAGCCAATCAAGCTAACAAGCTCAAGAACCAACAAAGCTAACCCAAGCTAACTTTCTCCATGATAACTCCTCTCCTTTTATAAGTTGAAGAGGATAAGGTGAGGAGGTTAGGATGATCCCACTAAATCATGAAAGCGAGTAAGATCCAAACCATTCGGATGCCACCTCACCATAGAAGTTTCTCCTTCTAGAAGATTCGAGAAAACGCTCATTTTTCCCACGTGAAGGCATTCTCGCACCCTAGCTATAGAGAAACCTGTGAACACCTCGCACCCTAGCTATAGTGAAACCTATGAGAATGGGTCATTCTCGCACCCTGCCTATATAGCAACCTACGAACTTCCTTTTTTATAAGGTTTTTACATAGGAAAATGCAATTTATTTTCTCAGGAAAAGTTCTTCTCCCTTCTTTCTTTAGGAACTCAGGCCACTGACCCCTCTGAAGGAAATAGATAGGTTTACATCATTAACGATCATAGGGATGATGAAAATAATGTGTAACAGAGAGCCCCCCAAAGTATGAAGTTAGAACAGAGTGATAGTTGAACTACTTTGTCGAGTGTGTGTAGGGAACAAGGAACAATTGGTTGGAAACCTGCCAACAAACAAGGAAATGCAGTACAATAATATATCATCACTGAGGTAGGCATTCCCATACTCAGAATACAAATGACTCAAAGCATAAATGCCGACATGTGAAGATCCATGTCAAGAAAGACAGGTCATGGCCATCAAACACACATTGTGGATCCATGCCAATATGACTCAAATTTGAACATAGCCACCAAAAATACACTGTGGATCTATGTGTTAAAGACTCAAATTTGAACATATCCACCAGACATACAATGTGGATCTATGCAGCAATACACTGAGTATACTCCAACGCAACCTGGATCTGTCAGAAAATATCCAGGGTCTTCATCTCCGCCACTCTATAGTATGAATCTAACCATGTGAATACATGTGTCGAAGTCGAACATGGTAGAAACCACTTGATTACTAGTCATTAGTGTATATCATTAACAAGTGTGAGGGAAATCACCATTAATGTCAATGACTCCCAAGGTACACTAGTACAATCCAACAAATGTGAATAAATGAGCTGAAGTCGAACACTCAGCGGAATCTTCCAATCAGGGGTCAATTATGAAAACCCACTGTCGAAAGCGAGGAAACCTGCCATTGAGGCATGCAAGTTCCAAGGTACCAATTAGTTTTTAAGTCTAGCTCCTGGATAATGAGTTGAAGTCGACAGGAAAAAACTCGTCACAGGAGGGCCTTAATGTATCCCACATCAGTGACACGAAAAAATTAACAAGATTCGATGTAGATCAGAGTAACAAGTGATTCAGGACTGACTCAGGGAAGGTTGACGCAATAGAAGTCTTGAAGACTGCAAAAATGGCCGACACAATAGAAGGATTTTCGGGTTGAACATCTTTTTGAACATATTGACGACACAACAATTGTATTGGAAACACTGACTCAACAACAAGGATCACATACCCATTTGTAATCTTATAAAGGAGTATGATCAGGAGACAAGTGGATTTTCCAACCTAGACACAAGGTGAGTGAAAGGGTGTCATGTTCAAAAGTGACTCTCCCACATAATACAGGTTTAGACACAATTCTTTCCCAATTTTTTCCCCCACCATGTCTGGTGAGTACCTCTTTATTTTTACGCAAGCTTGAGGAGGATAACATATGCTTGTTAATTTAAGCTCATCCTTTGGACGAGTCCCTCGGAGTATGTTTAACGAACCCTAAGAAGGAGTGGTTCGGTCCCATCACGGGTCTGTCAATGTTTGTTTAACGAGTCCAGAGATAGAAAACTCGAAGGTTTTTCAAGATTATAGAGTTTGGAAAAACACTTAAAATAGAACTCTCTCAGTTCCTTTTTCGTAAAATAGTCTAAATGAGACTGGAAAAGAGATAAACTATCGCTCAACAGACGTTTTCTTCAAATACTTTAATGAGCATGAAAAGAACAAGATCGCTCGACAATCTTTTCATGTTTAGAGAGTCTAAAAAGAGCTTAAAGAGAACTCCAGGGGGTTCCTTTTTTGTATAACTTTTACGAGTCCTAAAAAGTGATAAAAATATACTCAATTGCATTCTCATGTATTTACGAGCATGAGAAAGAACAAAGACTAAGCTCGGGATTGTTTTCATTTTTACGCAAGATTTAAAACAAAACAAAAGTATGCTTGGAATAGATTTTAATTTTTACACAAGCTTAAAAACTAAACAAAACTATGCTTGGACTTGGTTTCATTTGAACCAAAGGAAACTATGCTTGAGGTAAGTGGTTTCATTTTTACACAAGCTTGAACCATAGAAAACTATGCTTGGACTTCCCAACGCATGGTTGGTACTTAGCCCCCAGCTTAAGAAGCTAGTGGCTCTACTTCAGCATGAAGTCCAGAGGCTGGAAGTATCGCCCCCCAAGCTTCATTTCATCCAATGACAAAGGTAGAGGAAATGAAGCTTCAAATACTAGATGAAGGACTTGACTCAAACAGAGAGGGGGAAAACTATTTCATTTTTTAACGAGCTTGACACAGAAACAAGAACTATGATCGTAACCTATGTTTCATTTTTTAACGAGGTTTGCACAGAGACGAAAAAACTATCCGCGTGTGGTTTCATTTTTTAATGAGCTTGAAATTAAAAAACCATGCTCAAAGACCTTTGTTTCATTTTTTAACGAGGTTGCCTTGGAGACGCAAAAAATATCCTCGAACCTCTCTTCTTGATCATGGATTCCAAGAGGACAATGCTCTGTAATGACACCATGTCAAGGGACAAAACTCATTCATGGCTTTCAAGAGGTCTTCACCGGAAGGAAGAAACACACTCTGGAAGGACACCATGTCGAGGGTCGCAACAGGAGTAAAGATATCAAGCTCTAGTAACCCTATCGAAGAGATCACCATGTCAACTACTGGATCTAAGTCATTAGAAGTTGAAGTCATGGGAGACAACGCCACATAATTGAACTTTGGCAGGGGTGATACCATCTGCATATAAGAACCATTCAGGGAGGCAATCCAGGTGGGGTCAATGAATGAAAGTTGATTGACAGTCACAATTCATCCATCGTGAGGGAAAGATATCACACGAAAAAGAGTAGACACAATAGCTTTCATGGCATAGACATAATCTCACCCAAGGAGTAAAGAAAAATCCAAGGGGTCTTGGACTACCATGACGTCAATAAAGACATTTTTCCCTCCCAAAGTTACAGGAAACTGAGGAAGGGTCCCTAAAGGTTGACTAGTTCTTATGTTAAAAGATAACAGATTCTGTGTAACCGGTGCAAGAAGAGGACAACCCAAAGCTTGCCAAGCAAAAGAGGAAAAAATACTAATGGATGCACCTTCATCTATCAGTGTCTGAGGAATGTACCGACCACAAACCTGTGTTGTAATCTGGAAAGGAATGTGAGAGGGAAGACGAGGTCTAGTTAGCACACCCCAATCGAAACAGATGGCCTCATTACTTGGAGGGGGTTCCAGGGGAGAAGGAGGGATACCCCCTGACACGGTAGAGTCTGTATCAACGAGAAAAACATGGGCAGGATCGGGTTTACTCTCTAGCGGGAGAGTAGGATCGACCGATGAAGAGATCAGAGCGACCACTTGGGTTTCATTCTCCAAGGGGAGAATGGGGTTGACAGGTGGAAACAGATCGACCGCTTGGGTTTCACTCTCTGACGGGAGAGTGGGGTTGACCGAGGATGGTATCAAATCAACCACTTTGTCAACTGGTTCAACTAAGGACATGACCAGATTGACTACATGATCAACTGGATTGACCGATGAAGGGACTGGAGTGATCATTCCATTAACTACAGGTGGGTTGAGATAAAGCTTGTGATAAGTGACTGGAAGTTGAGGCTGTGAAACAGTCATGTCTTCCAGTAATTTAGAGGCTTCATCCATTCGAGAACAAAGGTGAGTGAGATGACTCCCTTTGCATAACATACATGGGAACTTGACTCTACTTTTCTTCGTCCCAACCGTTTCATGACTGGTTGACGGGGGATTGTCAGCATGTTGTTCAGAAGCTAACGATGTGGGTTGAAGAGGATGTGTAGACCATACTTCTATAACCTTGGGTAGACCAGGGCAATCCTTAAGAAGATGGATACCCTTACAAAGCCTGCAAGGGTACTTGGCTTACGAGTTGTTTGGGAGATCTTGACATCATCAACACTCCCAGCACGATTAACAGTAACTGGTTGTTTTCCAACATGTTTGACAGTGGTTGGAGGTTTTGACCCTTGTTTATCTTTCTTCTTCTTAATCTTTCTTTTCTTCTTCTTCTTATTCACTGGGTTACTAGCTTCAGATCGTTCACCCGACGAAGAGGATGAAATGGAAGGCGACATTGCAAGCAAAGAAGGCGAAGAAGACCTTACTGGTGAAGAAGGTGAAGGATCAACATGAGGTTGATGCTCTTGGGGGCAAGTGCCTGTGACTGAACCACTAACTTCATTCAGGATTACCTGAGTGGAAAACAACCATACCGGTAATCCAATAGTGAGACCTGGATGGCTCAAAGTAGCAATGTGTGGAGGACCAATGTTTCCATAAGAAGGAAAAACAAAAGGTTCCCCTGGAACAGAGGTTCCTTCATTGGTCATTCCAGGAACTGACGCCATTAAATAAATCCAACCTAGAGTCTTCTAGGGAAAACAAATAGCACACGCTAAAAATCTAGGAAGCAAGCAAACAAACAAAACCTTCTCACAATGAGCACACTAGTTGGTGATGAAATCCAACGTCATAGGAACACAGTAAGAAGTGGCTGAGATAGAGTGGGTGGAAAAGTTACGTTGACGACCTACTTAACAGACTTACACCCTGGTGCAATCTCCCACACATAATCATGGGTATACCCTCCAAGGAGCCCGAGTGAGTTTGGCCAACGTCGATTCCAGGTACCGTGAAGACTTTCCCCTCCACAGTCACCTCGTGTAAAGAACCTAGAGAGATAGGCCACTAAGGTTACCAATCACTACAGTGATGCCTGGGGAAACAGTCGACAGTCTGATCCACGCGCAAGGACAGGGTATCTAGCCCGAAATCAACTTGAAAGGCTTCCACTCATCATTGTGGGTATACCTCTCAAGCGACCCCCATAATACGCGCAACCTCTACACCAAGACCAACAAAGCGGGGTGAGTAACTCTGCCAGTCTCAATGCGACC
>ML785163.1:458917-469630 GCA_009831015.1 Picea engelmannii
ATAGCAATATCATAAACTCAATAAAAACCTATGTATGTGATCAAGGAATCATACAATAAAACACAACAAGCTTTATAGGAAAGAATCATATTACTGTATCATATTAAATATGAAAGAGAGATTACAACCATGGCCTTGATGTCATAAGGTTCCTTCCAACTGTCCTTCGTTCCCCACACACTTTGACTCCAAGAATTCTGAGAGAATAGATCTGATGATATTCACAATCTATCTTGACAAATAAAATCTCAAAGCCACTCCAACCAAGCTGATAATTCCAAGCCACTTAAGCTAACAAGCTCAAGAACCAGCAAAGCTAACCCAAGCTAACTTTCTCCATGAGAACTCCTCTCCTTTTATAAGTTGAAGAGGATAAGGTGAGGAGGTTAGGATTATCCCACTAAATCATGAAAGCGAGTAAGATCCAAACCATTCGGATGCCACCTCACCATAGAAGTTTCTCCTTCTAGAAGATTCGAGAAAACGCTCATTTTTCCCATGTGCAGGCATTCTCACACCATAGCTATAGAGCAACCTGCGAACACTTTGCACCCAGGCTATAGTGCAACCTGCGAGAATGGGTCATTCTCGCACCCTGCCTATATAGCAACCTGCGAACTTCCTTTTTTATAAGTTTTTTACATAGGAAAATGAAATTTCTTTTCTCAGGAAAAGTTCTTCTCCCTTCTTTCTTTAGGAAATCAGGGCACTGACCCCTCTGAAGGCAACAGATAGATTTACATCATTAAATATCATAGGGATGACGAAAATAATGTGTAACATACATGCCTGGATGAGGAGGGGAATCGAAAAATAGTCCAAGGGATTCTTAGAGCTATGGTTTTTAGAGAAATCTCAGCCATGCAACTGAAGAAGTGCTATAGAAAAGGCTGTCAATTATTTGCATCCCATGTGGAGGAAGCATCCAAAAATGAAGTCTCAAGGATTGGAGACCATGAGGTACTCACAGAGTTCGAAGACATATTTCAGGAGGTACTTGGACTACCTCTAAAGAGAGACATCGATTTTTCTATAAATTTGATGCCTGGAGCGGCTCCAGTGTCGAAAGCTCCTTATAGAATGAGTAGGCCAGAGTTGAAAGAGTTGCAATTGCAGCTTGAAGAGCTTCTAAAGAAGGAGTACATTCATCCCAACGTGTCACCTTGGGGTGCCCTGGTCCTGTTCGTGAAGAAGAAGGATGGGACATTGAGGCTATGCATTGATTTTCGACAGTTGAACAAAGTAACTGTCAAGAACAAGTATCCTCTGTCGAGGATCGATGATCTTTTCGATCAATTGAAGGGTGCGAAAATATTTTCGAAGATAGATCTCAGATCAGGATATCACTGGGTAAGAATAAATGATGAGGACATCATCAAGACCGCCTTTAGAACAAGGTATGGTCATTATGATTTCACAGTGGTGTCGTTTGGACTGTCAAACACACCTGTTGTTTTTATGTGCTTAATGAATGGTGTATTCAAGGACTATTTAGACAAGTTTGTCATAGTCTTCCTGGATGACATCTTGGTGTATTCCAATTCAGAGGAAGAACATGAACAACACCTGAGATTGGTGTTGCAAGTGTTTAGAGGACACCAACTATATGCCAAATTGAGCAAATGCTCATTTTACCAAAGGCAGATCCATTACTTGGGGAACATTATATCAAAAGAAGGGATCGTTGTGGATCCTGAAAAGGTTGAGGCCATCCAAGAATGGTCAGCGCCAAGGAATGTGGCAGAATTCAGAGCCTTTATGGGTCTAGCAAGCTATTACAGAAGGTTTATCACAGGGTTCTCAAAGATAGCTCACCCTATCACTTATTTGCAAAGGAAGGAGAAAAATTTTCAGTGGACTGAAGAGTGTGATAAAGGTTTCCAGTGATTGAAGCAGTTGTTAACCAGTTCTCCAATCTTGAGGATTGCAGATCCAAATATGGATTTCATGGTCTGCACAGATGCGTGTAAGGAAGGGTTGGGAGGATTTCTCAGCTAAGATGGATTTGTAATCTGTTATGAGTCTAGGAAGTTGAAAGAGCATGAAAAGAATTATCCCACTCACGATTTGGAGCTGGCAAAAATTGTCCACGCTCTAAGAAAATGGATACATTACCTCATGGGAAGGAGATTCGAATTGAAAATAGACCACAATGGTCTGAAATATTTGTTTGATCAACCGACTTTAAACGCTAGACAAAGTAGGTGGTTGGAGCTTTTGTGCGAATACGACTTTGATATCAAGCATATCAAGGGGAAAGAAAACAAGGTGGTTGATGCAATCAGTAAAAAAGTGCATGACTTACATGCTACAGCCATTAGCATGTATAGGACTGATATTAAGGATAGAATTTTGGAAGCTGCAAATGCATATTTGTAGTACAAAGATTTAGTAGCAAAGCTACAACAGAATGAAAGGCCATAGAAAAAGGAAAGTTACACCTTGGAAGTTGATGGATTACTCATGTATAAAGACATAGTGTATATACCCAATGTCCAGGAATTGAAACGTGTGATTCTAAAATAAATGCATAACATGACGTATGTTGGACACCCTGGATATCAGAAGACTGTGGCAGCAGTCAAAATCCATTATTTTTGACCGGGTATGAAGAGGGAGATCGTTGAATACATCGCCAGATGTATGGAGTGCCAGAAAGTTAAGTTTGAGCATAGGCACCTAGCAAGGTTGTTGTAGCCTTTGCCCATTCCTGAGTGGAAGTGGGAAGTGGTGACCATGGATTTTATTACAGGATTGCCCAGAATGAGCAAGCAGCATGATTTGATCATGGTTGTGGTGGATAAGCTTACAAAAGCTACCCATTTTATTCCAATAAAAACCACTCACAAAGCATCAGATGTTGTTGATATCTTCTTAAAAGAAGTGGCTCACTTGCACATAATTCTTAAAACGATTTTGTCTGATAGGGACTCCAAATTCACCTCGAATTTCTGGAAAGGACTGTTCAAAGGATTCAGAACGAATCTGAATTTTAATACAACGTATCATCCCGAGTCTGATGGATAGATAGAGAGGGTGAATAGAGTAATAGAGGACATGCTGAGAATGTACGTGATGGACAAACCATCAAGATGGGCAGACTACCTGCATTTGGTAGAATTCGCCTACAATAATAGGTATCATGCATCGTTGAAGATGAGTCAATTTTAAGCACTTTATGGAAGAAAGTGAAACACTCCAGTGAGCTGGGATAATCTAGTTGACAGAGTAGTAGTTGGGCCAGAGTTGCTCAAGGCGATGGAGGACCAAATGATAAAAACTAAGCAAAATTTGAAAGTTTCCCAGGACAGGCAAAAAATTTATGTTGATAAGAACAAAACCCACAGAGAATTCAAAGTGGGTGATCATGTTTTCCTGAAAGTAAAAACTAACAGGAGTTCCCTGAAGCTGGGAAGTTGCGCCAAGTTGGCAGCATGATTTTGTGGGCCATTTGAAATCCTGGAAATGATTGGACCAGTTGCATACATGCTTGCATTACATGCATCTATGACTATACATAATGTGTTTCATGTTTCATTGCTTAAGAAATATATACCTGATGCTAATCATGTTATCGAATGGAATGTGATTCAGGTCGAACCAGAAGGTGTCCTGCAAGTGAATCATGTGCGCACATTGGACAGGAAAATAAAACAACTCTGGAATCAAGCTATAAATATTGTAAAGGTCCATTGGACCTGGTACGGTCCTGAGGATGCAACATGGGAGCATGAAGATGCTATGCGGGTAGAGTACCCACATCTTTTTGAAAATTTTGAAAAGCTTGCAGATGTTGTGTAAAGTTGCACTGAGGACAGTGCAAAAATAAGGGGGGGGGATTGCAATGTCCCCAAGGCCGGGCCTAGTTGTAAATCTTGTTTACGAAATGAGTTGTAAAACTGTTTTATAGGCTAGTGAGCCAAGTTTATATAAGTTGGTTGGCTTATGTGATTGTTAGGCTAGAGATCTTAAGGGTTGAAGGCCAAGAGCCTGATTTTGTACATGTATCAATGTAGAACATTAATAAAATATAAACACCACGGCGTGCAGATCGACCACGATGAATGAGTGATGGGGGACTAAGATTCCATAGAGTGGGCAAGGGATTAGGGGCTAGAAGGTGGGAAAAAGGGACTAAGTGTTGAGCCTAGGGGCTTAAGTCCTTGGGGAATAATATTTTAATATTATTCCAAAAGACATGTGAATAATATGTTTTATCCTAAGTTCTTTTTGGAAGGACAAGAAACTTCCAAATGGGAGTGCATGTTGAAGGAATGCATGCAGTTTCATGGGTGACAAGTGTCAACCCAAGCCCATGCAAATAAAATGGCTGAGATGAGTTGTCGTGGGGGTTCTGCCTCCATTCTACCCAACCGTCTGAGCATGAACCAATCCGACCTCTACAGTAGACCTCATGCATCTTCTGAACCATACATCACCTGAACCAGAAGCCTATGTTGATTTTTGGAAAAAGCCGATGGATCCTCTGTCTGAGTAGATCGAGCTTGTGTGTGGAGTCTCTGTCCCAATGCCATATCCATAAGACCATCTGGTCATTCCTGAGCCTGTTTGGAAAGCCCGTGTCTATTTTCCCCATTGGTTGTTGTGGTCACGCAGTGTTGGACTGCATCTGGCTTGTTGGCCAGTTTGTACAACACTTTCTCCAGGTGAGAGAGGTGATTGAAGTTGGAAGAACATGTTTCTTTTCCTGTGAGCGACTCTCTCTAGATGAGAGAGTGTGCAGTGGAAGGAGAGAACTCCTGGAAGGAACCCTGTAGATGCAATAGAGCTTGGAGACTTCCAGTCCAGTCTGTTGTTGAAACCCAAGGCAAGGGAGGTTAGAAATCGAAGGACTGTCTAGGTGACAGAGAAGGTGTATACTCCTGGGGTGGAACATGCATGTGGGGAAGGAGAGTCTATGGAAGTGAGTATGAGTGGTTCCTGGGAGAAAATTCCTTCCTTGTGACTATGTGTTTTCCCTGTAACCTCAGCCAAGCCTAGGATTCCTTACCTTGGGGGTGGAGATTATTCCTAGCTCGGGGGTGATATACTGCTGAGCTTGATGAGTAGTGTGGTCTAAGGATGGGAGGTTCGTGGAAGGCCTGCACCTGGTTGGTGGAATTACCACCGTTTCAAAGATAAGTACCAGATGATGTTTTAATTAATTTTCTACATGTCTATGTATTTATATTTATCATGTATTCTTCTGTGCATATGAATTAATGTTAAACCCATTGATTATTTATAATAGCAATAATTATTATGGTTACTCTGAGTTTAAATATGTTTTATTGGCTTAAATGCATGACTTATATATAGAATTAAGTATGAGATTGTTATTCCATGAAGTAGCACCTGCCTGACCCGGAATGGGGCGTTACAGCTTGGTATCAGAGTGTTATAGTTTGAAAGGGTGTTACAAACTGGATGGAAGCACCAACTTTCAGTTACACAAGCTCCAACCTGTATAATAGAGAACACTTGTTCCCCCTTGCACCACCCTGTCACCTTGGTTTTTCTGGCTACAACTAGATGGAAGATACAACTCCCTCTGTTCAAGAAACCACTTGAACCTCTGAGGACAACATTCCTCCCTACCACCCTTATTACAAATAAATGATTGAATAACCAACAGCAAAGATAAATCAATTCTTACCACTTCTTCATTGTTCTGCAATTCTTCTCTGCTACACTATTCTTTTGCTCTGTTCATATTTGGCTTGACTTGTTGTCCTTGTCTATCTGTTCTTTCTCTGTCCTTCTCATTCTCTTTGATATGTGCACATTATTCTCTCTTCACCTTTTCTCTTATATTCAGCTTCTGTTCCTTATCTCTGAGCTTTCTTCACATTGTGCATACTGTAGTTTTACCTTTCTACAGTTCAACTCATTTTTTCAGTCACAACAGTCGAACCACACATAGTCACTGCGTGTTTCTTTTATACACTACAACCACTTCAGTTACCCCTCAAATCCCTAGAACAACGCTTCAGCAACTGAAACACCAATCGTCCAAGAGCCATGATTTAGTTCTTCTAACTGAATCGTAACTAAACAATTAGCTGTGAGGTGAAACAGTAGCCCTTCGATTATATTCGAATTTAGCTGCATCGTTGGATTATAAGAAACAAAATGTCTTTTACATTTTGTATTTCGTTAATTTGCGATTTCGCATGTCGCGAATTCCTGTTGCAAAGCATCTCGATTCTCCAAGTTGTGATCCTCGAAATGGATCCAGATCAATGGTCCACAAAAAATCATAATCTGATCCCTTCTTTTCCTAATCAAACGGCTAACGGGATTTCGACATTTTTCCCTTGGAGTCTTCGAGACCCACAATAGCCCCTTTCGGCATTTCATGATTTCGCATGTCGCGAATTCATGAAACTCCATGTTGCGATCCCCGAAACTCCATGTCGCAATTTCGCATTTCGGCATTTCATGATTTCGACAATTCTTGTGATGAGATATATTGATGCTCCATGTCGCAATCCCTGAAACTCCAAAACTCCATGTCGCGATCCTCGAAACTCCATGTCGCAATTTTTCATTTCGGCATTTCGCAATTTTTGTGGTCAAGTGTTTCGACACTCCAACTCCCGGTAACCGAAACCTACACCAAAAGGTGTTTTTCGCATTTTGGCACTCCTGTGGTGAAGTGTTTCGACACTCCAACTCCCAGTATTCGAAACTCTGAAATGGTGTTATTTCCCGGTCTGCGAAACTCTTTTTTGATGTGCCTATTTTGGGATTTCAGTGTTTCATATTTCGTGAATTCGGGACTCCTGTGATGAAGAGTCTCGACTCTTGACTCCTCCAACTCCAGGTATCCGAAACTATGATTTCCCAGTCTGCGAAACTCCAAAATGGAGTCTTTGACATGCTCTGATCTATCGCATTTCGGGATTTTCTGCCGTGAGTTGCTTCCTTGACTCCTGGAGTTTATGGTTCTGATCTTGCCATGCGATCATCGTTGCATTGTTGGTCTTGCCACTTTCTCTTGTTCATCATCATTGGGATGAGCTTCCCATCAATGACAAACAAATACTCTACCTTCTGTCTGCCCATAATAAATATGCCAACAATCTCCCCATTTGGCATTTATGGAAACCCCTTGAATAACATCCAGTTATACCACTGTAGCATCTTTGAAATTACCACACCTTCTCCCCTTTTGACATCAATGTCAAAGAAGAAACACGCTCCCCCTGAGCTGTTGCAGTACATACTCCCCTTGTCAACTATGAGCAACTTAGAAATACAACAGATATTCAATAAGTACTCTCCATGACCAGGTGAACAGATTAGACGAAAGAAGTTATGACCCCCAACTTTTGACAAATATATCCAAAAGGGGTCACTGCTAACAGTTTAGTAAATATATCAGCTATCTGTTATGTGGAAGGAATATAATTCATCTGAACAATTCCATTTGTAACTTGTTCTCTGAGAAAATGGTATTTTATTGGTATGTATTATATTTTGAATGAAGTACAGGATTCTTAGAGAGACTGATGGCACTGGTGTTATCATAGTGAAGTGGAATGGGATCAATGTAAGTTACCTTCAAATCTGCAAGAGTTTGTATCATCCATAAAATATGAGTGCAGCAGGTAGAAGCAACAATGTAATCCACTTTTGTAGTTGATAAGGAAATAGATCCTTGTGTTTTACTAAGCCATGCTACTAATGAGTCACCAAGGAAGAATGCTCCTCCACTGGTGTTTTTTCTCTCATCAACACAGTTTGCCCAATCTACATATGAATAAGCGGTTAACTGAAAATTATGATTTCTTGGATACCACAGACCATAAGTCATTGTTCCCTTCAAGTATTTGAATATCCTTATGACAGCTACCAAATGACTTTGTTTAGGAGCAGACTGATAACGACCTACCATTCCAATAGCTTGCATTATATCAGGACGGGATGTTGTGATGTACAAAAGACTTTCTATCATAGAGAAATATGTCCTTTGATCAACATCCAGTGAAATATCATCTTTACTGAGCTTGTAACCAACCACCATAGGTGTGCTAACAGGAGAGAAATCCTCCATCTAAAATTTCTTCAACATCTCTTTCAAATATTTTTCTTGAGAGATAAATATTCCTGCAGAACTCTGATTTACTTGTAAACCAAGAAAATATGACAGTTCTCCTATCATGGACATCTCAAATTCTGTTTGCATAGAGTTAAAAAACCACTGGACAGATGTTTCATTAGTACAACCAAAAATAATATCATCTACATAAACCAAAATAGCTAGTAAATTATCACCTTCAAACTTAATCTAGAGGTTGTTGTCAACAGTAACTTTCTTGAATCCTTTGTCTTGTAAAAATTTGTCCAATCTATAATATGAAGCTCGTGGTGCTTGTTTCAGTCCATATAAGGCCTTCTTCATCTTGCAAACATAATTATCATTATTTGTCAATGAGAATCCTTCAGGTTTCTCCATATATACTTCTTCCTCTAGATCTCCATTAAGAAATGTCGGCTTAACATCTATCTGATAAACTTTAAAGTTCTTATGACATGAATAAGCAAGAAACATTCTAATGGCTTCCAATCTTGCCACTAGTGAAAAAGTTTCATCAAAGTCCCGACCTTCAACTTGTGCATATCCTTTATAGACCAATTTAGCTGTATTTCTAACAACTTGTCCTTTTTCATTCATTTTATTCTTGAACACCCATTTGGAACCTATTACATTATTATCTTCAGGTCTAGGGACAAGCTTCCAAGCATTGTTCTTCTCAATATGATCAAGCTCTTCATTCATTTCTCTAACCCAATCATCATGCTGGTTGGCTTCATAAAAAAATTTAGGTTCAGTCATAGATAAAAAAAAAGCAACATGAGATTGTTCTGAGTCTTTAATCAATTTCCTTCTTGTTTGAACTCCTTTATTTATATCTCTAGTTATCTGATTTTCAGAATGATTCTTTCTAACAATTCTGAGAGGTGATTTTGCTTCTTTGTGCTGATTTGTGTCAGCCTGAGTATTTGTATCTTCATATGATTCATATTCTTCCCTTTCTGATCCTTGGACCTCTTCATCTTCATCTTCAACTATATATTTTGTGCTTGGTTCAACATTGCTTACATTTCTGACCGGGATTTCTTCATCAAATTTTATGTCTATACAATCAACCGGTTTATGCAGTCTCTTATTGTAACATCTGTACCCTTTACTATTTGTAGCATAACCCAAGAAGATACCTTCATCATCCCTGTCATCATATTTGACAATATTTTCATCATTGTTCTTGATATAACATTCACTCCCAAAGACTTTAAAATGCTTGATTGAAGTAGGTCTTCCAAACCATAGTTCATAAGGAGTCTTGTCACTGTGTGGCCTGAGATGAGATTTGTTAAGGATATGAACAACTGTATGAATTGCTTCTACACAATATGTCTGAGGTATGTTCCTTCCATTCATCATTGATCTTGCCATTTGCTGTACTGATCTATTCTACCTCTCAACAACTCCATTTTTCTATGGAGTCCTTGGAATTGTGTACTCTCTTTTGATCCCATGTTTATCACAGAACTCTTTGAAGTTCCATGAACTAAACTCTCCTCCTCTATTAGACCTTACTGCCTTTAATCTTTTTCCTGTTTGATTCTCAGTCTGTTAAGGTCCTAACCCGCACATAGGTAGATCAATATATTCGGATGTAATAAAGGTCAATATTAATAAGGCCTTTCAATAAAATAGAATAAGGCGGATGTAAGAAGACCTAATAGAAGCTTTCGCTTCTAGAAGGATCTTCCTCTAGACGCTTCTCTTAATAGACATATTTAGTATAAATAAGGGGCGAGGGTATGTGAACCCTAGCTTGGAGATTATTGTAACAGAGTGCTGCTCGACTGGAGGTTTCCCCCTCGAAGAGGCTTGTGAACATTGCTTTCTGAATCAAAGTGTTTTTCTGTTGCTATTTCGTATATCATTTCTGTGTATTGTGAAGATTATGCTGGATATTTTACTGTTATTCTGCCATTTCTAGCATTTTATTTATGTTCTGCATATTTTATATATCTGGTATCTTGCAAGTGGTATCAGAGCACTTTCCTTGGCAGAAATTGTGGATATTTTTTTTCCAGGGTAGAGATGTATTCCAGCGTCTTTAAGCCATAGAGATCTGTCGTTACATGCATAAACCCGCGGTTGAGGGATTCATACATGCAGGAAATACAAGTGGTTCTTAAGCGCACATCTGTTGGCCACCCTTGTAACCCCTGTTGGTACCCCTTCGAGTGGTGGCGCATCAGACAGCACCTGTGTACGGATCGGCCTAGATTTTCTGAAGGCCTCTTTAGATAAACCTATCGACCGCCGAACTGCTATAGTGTCACCGACAATAGCACTCGGGAAGATATTCTCTAGTACCTAGGTAGTCGGGTAGTATGGCTAAGGGTACGGTCTATCCTCCTTAGTTAGTGCCCTGAGATATTGGGCCGAGTACTACTGTTGGACCCCGCATGTATATCAGAGAGCTATAGCACAGGGCAAACCCTTATCTGTAGAACCCTTGAATACCTAACCCTTCGGGAACATAAACAACAACATAAACAAATTAAACCGGCGAGATCTATTGACGCCCATCTATGTTCGGGTTGCTAAGTAAATACTCTCTGGTTCAGAATTTGGGGATTTCAGCACTGCAACATTCTTCAGACCAAAGTATAACCCTGCAGTTGTAA
>ML785163.1:475720-487036 GCA_009831015.1 Picea engelmannii
AAACTTTTCTTCTTACTATATTTCTTGAATTTGTACTTCTTTTCATCATCAGAGTTCTGGTCCTTTTTCTGATGGGGACACTTAGATGCAAAATGACCTATCTTACCACAGTTAAAGCATTTGAAGGGCAACTTGCCTTGATAATTTCCTGATCCTTTCTTTAACCTTCTCACAAATCTTGCCTCAATATCATCTAATTCTGAATCGGTATTCTTGTCTTCTTTAAACGATGCTTCTCTAGTAATGGATTTATCTTTGATAATTCTCATTTCATATGCAGTTAAAGTTCCTAGAATTTGATCAATGGACAGAGTTTTAAGATCATTTAGTTCTTCTATTGCAGAGACTTTTAGATTAAATTTATCAAGCAAAGATCTTAAAATATTCTGAACTAAGAATGATTCTTCAAACTTCTCATCAAGACCCTTCATGGCATTCACAAGTTCTTCAACTCTTAAAAAATACTTGCTAACTGTTTCATATTCATTCATCTTTAGTTGTTCATATTTCAATCTATATGTTTGAAGATTGGCATCTTTTACTTTCTCATTTCCTTCATAGATGCTAATAAGTTTGTCCCACATTTCTTTGGCAGTTTGAAGATGCATCACCTTTACAAACTCGGCTTCTGCAAGTCCATTCAAGATAGCATTCATTCCCTTAGCATTAAATATAAATTCTAACTTATCATCCTTGGAAGCTAGCACAACATGCTTTATGTATCCAGTCTCTACTACATCCCAAACATCAGCACCTAAGGCCATTAGGTATGTTCTCATTCTAACCTTCCAAAAGGAAAAATTTGTTCCATCAAATAGAGGAGGCTTACTGGCTGAAGTCCCTTCATGACTTGTCATGTTTAATTTTACATATCTACCTTTAAATAAAAGGAACCCACTCTGATACCAATTGTTGAAATTACTAAGACAACTAAGAGGGGGGGTGAATCAGTTGTTATTGTGCTTAAACAATATTAAGTCAATTAAAACATTCGTAAACTTTCTTCAAGTGATCATCAATATTATACAACATATGGAAAACATAAATAATGAGCATCAATCACACATAAGATATACACAGAGACAGGTTTTCATGAGGAAACTCATAAAGGGAGAAAACCTCTTCTTCTTCGAAATGATAGGCAATCTTTTAAGTTATATACATCATCTATAATTGAGCACCAACTCAATGTGAGGCTACTACCTCTATTTTACAAGCTTCAACTTTTTGAGAGCACCAACTCTCTGGTTTCTCTAGCACCCACTAGAAGGAAGCACCAACTCCCTGAGTGTTCCAGCACCAACTGGATAGAAGCATCAATTTCTAGTTACACAGGCTCTACCCTGTATAACAGAGAACACTTGTTCTCCCCTGCACCACCCAGCCACCCTGGTTTTTCTAGCTACAACTAGATGGAAGCTACAACTCCCTGTGTTCAAGCACCCACTTGAACCTCTGAGGAAAAAATCCTCCCTAGCACCTCCCTACCACCCTTATTACAAATAAATGATTGAATAACCAACAACACAGATAAATCAATTCTTACCACTTCTTCACTATTCTGCAATTCTTCTCTGCTACACTATTCTTCTTCTCTGTTCATATTTGGCTTGACTTGTCGTCTATGTCTATCTATTATTTCTCTATCCTTCTCATGCTCTTTGATATGTGCACATTATTCTCTCTTCACCTATTCTCTTATGTTCATCTTCTGTTGCTTATCTCTGAGCTTTCTTCACACTTTGCATACTATAGTTTTACCTTTCTACAATTCAACTCATTTTTTCAGTCAGAACAGCCGAACCATGCGCAGTCACTACGTGTTTCTTTTATACAATACAACAACTTGAGTTACCCCTCAAATCCCTAGAACAATGCTTCAGCAACTGAAACACCAACCGTCCAAGAACCATGATTCGGTTCTGCTAACTGAATCGTAACTGAACAATTAGTTGTGAGGTGAAACAATATCCCTCTGATCATATTCGAATTCACCTGCACCGTTGGATTACAAGAAACAAAACATCTTTCGCATTTCGTATTTTGGAAATTTGTGATTTCGCAGGTCACAAATTCCTATTGCGAAGCATCTCGACTCTCCAAGTTGCGATCCCCGAAATGGATCCAGATCAATGGTCCACAAGACTTCATAATCTGATCCCTTCTTTTCCTAATCGAATGACTGACAGTATTTCGGTGTTTTTCCCTTTGTCTTCGAGACTCACAATAATCCCTTTTGGCATTTCACGATTCTGCATGTCGCGAATTCATGAAACTCCATGTTGCGATCCCTGAAACTCCATGTCGCAATTTTGCATTTCGACATTTTGCGATTCCGATCATTCTTGTGATGAGATATCTTGACGCTCCATGTCACAATCCCTGAAACTCCATGTTGCGATCCCCGAAACTCCATGTCACAATTTCGCATTTCGTCATTTCGCGATTTTTGTGGTGAAGTGTTTCGACACTCCAACTCCCGGTAACTGAAACCTACACCAAAAGGTGTTTTTCGCATTTCATCATTTCATCAATTTGTCATTCCTGTGGTGAAGTGTTTCAACACTCCAACTCCCGGTATCCGAAACTTCAAAATGGAGTTATTTCCCAGTATGTGAAACTCTTTGTTGATGTGCCTATTTTGGGATTTCGGCATTTCGCAACTTCAAGACTCTTGTGATGAAGAGTCTCGACTCTTGAATCCTCCAACTCCCGGTATCCATAACTTCGATTTACTGGTCTGCGAAACTCCAAAATGGAGTCTTTGACATGCTTTGATCTATCGCATTTCGGGATTTTCTGCCGTGAGTTGCTTCCTTGACTCCTGGAGTTTATGGTTCTGATATTGCCATGCGATCATCGTCGCGCTACTGGACTTGTCACTTTCTCTTGTTCATCATCGTTAGGCTGAGCTTTCCATCAATGACAAACAAATACTTTGCCTTCTGTCTACCCATAATAAATATGCCAACAGTTCTTCCAGAGGAAGAGGAAGAGGCAGAGGAGGAGAAGTGAGATGTTACACCTATGGAAAGGAAGGACATAAGTCTTGGGAATGCCCCGAGAGAAAGAAAGAAGGAGAGGGTGAATCTCACATTTCAGAAGCATGAAGAAGAAATTTTGAAGCAGACGGAGCAGAGGATGGAACATCCCTAATGTTGAGAAAAATTCTCTTAAAACCACAGACAGAAGTTGAGAAGCTAGTGCAAAGAAACAACCTATTCAAGACAACTTGAAATACTAAAGACAGAGTTTGCATGGTGATAATTGACAGCGGGAGCAATGAAAACTTAGTATCCACAGAGATGGTGGAAAAATTGGAGCAGGAGACAACTGCACATCCGAAGCCATACAAAGTCTCATGATTCCCGAAAGGACACCATGTAACGGTTACTAAACAATGCTTGATTGAATTTAAGATAGGAGGATATAGAGATGAAACCCTATGTGATGTAATTCCCATGGATGTATGTTATATTATGCTGGGAAGACCATGGAAGTTTGACATGAATGTCATTCATGATGGGAGGAAGAATACATACACCTTGGAGAAGAATGGTAGGACACACATGTTACTGCCAATAGAGGAGAAGAAAGAGAAAGAGGAAGCCATCACAAGCATACTTCTCATGAGTGGGAAGGAGCTCCTAAGAGAAGTTAAGAAAGGACAGGAGATAAAGTTTGTTGTGGTGAGGAAACCTAGAGTTGTCCTTACAGTTACTTTGATGGATGATTTGCCTAAAGAAATTTAGGAATTGTTAGATAATTTTGTGGACATAGTGGTGGATGAACTGCCTAACTCATTTCCACCCATCAGAAGTATCAGCCATCATATTGATTTGATACTAGGAGAAAGTATGACAAACAAAGAAGTGTACAGACTGACACCTCGAGAGAATGAGGAGGTAAAGAATCAAGTCTAGGAATTGTTAGATAAGAGTTTAGTCAGAGAGAGCTTGATTCCATGCACAGTACCAATTGTGTTGAGTCCAAAGAAAGATGGAGGGTGGAGAATGTGTACAGACTCAAGAGCCCTTAACAAGATCACCATCAGGTATAGATTTCCTTTGCCAAGAATGGATGATTTAATGGAATGTTTAAGTGGAGAAAATTTATTTTCTAAGATATATTTGAAAAGTGGGTATCACTAGATAAGAATGAGAGAAGGTGATGAATGGAAGATATCATTTACGACAAATGAAGGTTTGTATGAATGGCTTGTTATGCCATTTGGCTTAAAAAATGCCCTGAGTACTTTCATGAGATGATGAATGAATTACTGAAAGATTTCAATGGCAAGTTTGTAGTTTTATATCTGGACGATATATTGATCTTTAGCAAGAATAAAGAGGAGCATTTGAGGTGCCTGACACTAGTGATGAAGAGACTACAACAAGAGAAGTTGTTGATAAATCTGAAGAAGTCCTCTTTTATGAAGAAATAACTCATTTACTTGGGTTTTGTAATCTCTTCAAATGAACTAAAGATGGATCCAGAAAAGGTGAAAGCAATCAAAGAATGGTCGTCATCGAGAAGCATGTTTGAGGTAAGAAGCTTCCATGGATTAGCAATTTTTTATAGGAAATTCATCAGAGACTTCAATGGAATTTTTGCACCAATGATGGATACAGTGAAGAAGAAGCACAAGTCTTTTAAATGGACATAGGAGGCTGAGAGGAGCCACAATACTCTAAAGAAGAAAATAACGGAGTGACCAATTCTAGTCTTACCTAATTTTGAAAAGACATTTCAGGTGAGATGCGATGCAAGTGGAGTTTCAATTGGAGCAGTTTTGAGCCAGGATAATAGACTCGTTGCCTATTTCAGTGAGAAGGTAAATGAGACTAAGAGAAAATACTCCACATATGATAAGGAATTTTATGCCATAATTCAAGCCTTGAAGAAGTGGAGACATTACCTTGTCCCATAGGAATTTGTGTTATATAGCGATAACCAAGCTTTACAATTCATAACCAGACAATAAAAATTGAATCAGAAGCATGAAAAGTGGATTGAGTTTATGCAGAATTTTACTTTTGTCATTAAACATATTGTTGGGAATGCTAACAAAGTTGTTGATGCATTGAGTAGGAGATATTTAATTCTGCAGGAATTTTAGGTGAAGACCTTGGGGTTTGAACACCTTGAGGAAATGTACAGTGGTGATCCAGATTTCAAGGAGGCATACAAAGCATGGGAAAATCCTGTGCTGAGAGATAGGAGCCAGTGGGAAGAGTATATGATTCAAGAGGGATTGTTGTTCAAGGGCAATCAGTTATGCATACCAAAATGTTCAATGAAGGACAACCTTGTGAAGGAGAAACATAGTGGAGGATTGGCTAGACATTTTGGCCATGATAAAACATTCACACAGTTGAGAAATTCATACTATTGGCCAGGTATGAGGAAAGATGTGATGAAATTTGTGAACAGATGTAGAATCTGCCAACATGCAAAAGGAAAAAGACAGAACATTGGATTGTATCAACCATTGCCAATACCAGAGAGGCCTTAGGATGCGATAAGCATGGATTTTGTGTTAGGACTGCCAATAACGCAAAGAGGATGTGATTCCATATTTGTGGTGGTGGATAGATTTTCAAAGATGGCACACTTTATCCCATGCCAAAAGACCAGTGATGCAACCCATGTTGCAAATCTGTTTCTCAAGGGAGTTGTGAGACTTCACAACCTACCCAGAAGCATTGTCTCGGACAGAGACACAAAATTTGTTGGTCATTTTTGGAGGACATTGTGGAAGAATTTGGGGATGGATCTGTCCTTCAACTCAACTTATCATCCTCAAATAGATGGACAGAATGAGGTGGTAAATAGAAGTTTGGGAAACTTGTTGAGGAGTCTGGTCGCTGAGCATCATAACTAGTGGGATCAAATTCTACCACAAGCAAAATTTGCATACAATAACTCACCAAACAAAACCACTGGAAAGAGCCCATTCCAGATATTGTATGGAATGCAACCCAGGGGAGTATCCGAGTTGAGGGAGTCGGTACAGAGTGAGATCAGAAGCGTTGGAGCATAAGATTTTGTTGCAGAAATGCAGAAGCTCCATAGCCAGATCAAAGGACAATTACAGAACTCTAGCCAAGAGTACAACCACAGAGTTGATCAACATCATAGAGAACTTCAATTTTAGGTGGGAGATAAGGTTTTGGCACATCTCAGGAAAGAAAGGTTCCCTAGGGGAATGGATAACAAGTTAAAAATGACAAGATATTGAGGAAGTTTGATGAAAATGCCTATGATATTGAGTTTCGAGATGATGTGAGCATATCACCCATATTCAATGTTTCAGACCTGTACCCTTACAATATGAATCAGAGGGATCAGAAGTTCAAGAGAAGATTCATTGTGAGAAACAAATGCCTATAGCAGAAAAACCTCAGATGGAGAAGATCATTGATCATAGGATTAGCAAGAAGACGAGGAGGAAGACCCATCTTGAATATCTGGTCAAGTGGAAGGGACACACAATAGAAGATGCCAGTTGGGAAAATGAAGCCGATATCTAGAAGCATGGAAATTCGGTGCAGGAGCTCATGGATAGTAGTACATAATTTTTTGTTCAGGCGAGTATGATGCAAGAGCATCATCAGTGAGCACACGTGGCAGGACAACTCAGCGCCTGGGAATCATTTCAGAATCTGAAACGTTCGGAGTTATTGCGAATCTTTTGGAGTTGATTAGAAAAATGGAAGAAGATCAAACACTTGGAAGTTGATGATCACGAGTGATCTTGGAGTTTTCACTCCTAACCTTGAATGCAACCGAACTTAGGTAGCAGTTAGGTTTTCGTTTCGACTAGACGAGTAGTCGGGGGGGGGGACCCTAAGGACCCTCTAAGATAAATAGAGGTTTTAATGCCCAAATGAGGTTGTTGCAAGTGAGTAGGAATTTTCTGAGTTTTGAGTTATGGTTTTCATATTAGTTGTAGCCATTTTACGTTTGAATGAATATGACAGAGGAAAATTGACTCAAATTCATAGCATTATTATTGTTTGTAATTATCTGTTATTTTGTTTTCATAAATGAATGAATGAAACTTTGAATGTTAGTATAATTTATATTTGTTTCTCTTCTGTTGAGTGAGTGCAAGGTGTGCACACAGAACACAAGGAGTGCGTGAAAATATTTTTTTTGATTCCAAAACTCAGAAGAGATAGCATGAAACTTTCCCATTGTGAGGAGGCAAAGCAACTGCTACAAGGCATTCACAGTCATCCACAAGAACCAAGTCTTTCGTACGAATCTGCTGCAAGGAGTGCACAGATTTGGAATTCGGCTAAGTGTCGAAGGGACTCCATAAGAGGCAAGGGAGCGAAAGGTGAAATCCCGACTTGATTTGGGCCGTTGGATCCAGGAAGATCTGGACCGTCAATCTAGCACCATCGCGATCTCGGATATTGAGATAACGGAAGTAAGGAGACTCCCAAAGTCGCGAAATGTGAAATCCTGACTTGATCACAATCGTTGATCGAAGGAAAAGTATGGACCGTTGATCTGACACTCGCAAATATCGGGAAATCAAGGATCGGGACAACAGAGGTGAACCAACCTCCAAAGTCGTGAAACGTGAAATCACGACTTGATCATAGTCGTCAATCGAAGAAAGATCATGGATCGTAGATCAAATCATATCGAGAGTTCTCGATACGCGAAATCTCGACGCACTTGAGAGTTGAGCCCTGGGTCATGACCAGAGGTCACATTGAAGGAAGATAGGGGAGGAGCTAGTACATGCTAAATTCTTGTCGGGGTTTTGGAGGTTGGGAGAATCGGGGTGATTCACATGAAAAGATCCGATATGGGAAATCATGAAACACCTTTTGGGTTAGGCTCGTGGTCACAATTAGTGGTCGTGTGAGAGAAGTTTGCGCCTGGTGCTTGTTCGCACGACGAAGTTTCATGAAAAGGACCTGTGGACATTTCTTGAAGATTCCAATAGGGAATCGAAGAGCTGCTCCAGCTCGAAGATTGAGAATATCTAGAGACTGGGAGGTCAACAGACCCTGCTGAGGTGGGACACTGCGTCACATACTATCAACATATGAGAGAGCCCAACAAAATGAAATTGTCAATGGATTTACTTGGTTATTAGAATTGTGAGGAATTGCATCACTATGTCATGCATTATGTCATATAACCTTCATGACTAGTCTGTTGGGTAACTGAAGGAATTTCCTAGGCTATAGAAACAAAAAGGTATTACCAAACCTGAGATCAAGAGAGGCTAAGAGAAAGGTGGGAAAGTTGTAGAACAAGTGGTAGTGTAGGTATTGGAGGATTGATAATTCATGTATAGTTGTAATGGAGTTCTAGAGTACTACATCGGGTTGAGGTTAAGGTCATAATTTGATGGAATTTTTCACCTTTTTTGTTTCATAGCCCAACTTGGGGGGTGGTTTCTTTAGAGGATACCTATGACTAGGTGATGAATTCCCCCTATACAATCAATTTCCATATGCACTACTATTTATATATATAATCACCTTTATCTTCTTCAACATGAAATAAAGGGTCTATTGTAATTTTTTTTTATGGAATGTTGAAACTTGTTATTCATAACTTCTTTTAATGAATTGCATCTCTAGAAAATGATATCAATCTTCATTTACATGATATCCAGTTCAAATAGCTATTAATGTGATTCACTTCTTAGAAAAATGAATATGAATTCATAAAAATAACTTTAAAATGTTATAGTGGTGCGATTCACTTCTTAGAAAAAGAATACAAATTCATAGAAATACTCTAAAATGTTGGCTACGAGATAGTCACGATAGTCTAAATTCTACTTCGATCATATTATCAATTCGTATAACAATCAAACACATAAAGATACCATTATCAGATCTATATATTACCAATTGAGCAAAAACTAAAGAAACATCCCATAATATTTGGCGCCACATAATATATTACCAATTGAGCAAAAACTAAAGAAACATTCCATAATATTTGGCGCCACATAATTATAGTGGGAAAACCCCTCAAAACTAAGGAAAAACCCAACTCGAGCATAGAACCACTTATCTCAGTTTGCTAATATCATGTGCTTCCAAGTTTTTCATATTCTCCAATTAGATAAGAAAAAATATACATTTTTATCACATATTACGTTTTCTCTCTTTATATATCCTTCATTAAATACTTATATGCATTTTGGGTTGATTGTCTCACCCATCCATCCAATAGGGATAAAGAGTAAATTGATGGATAAAGAGTAAATTCATGTTTATTAAGAACCCATATGCGCACAATAACTTAAATCATCTCAATCTAAGATTTTAATATTTCACTCATAACAACCAAGAGATTAAAGGTGTTTTCCAAACCATTCTTCTTTGTGGAGTTAAAACAGTAAAAACTCATTAATTCATTTAATTGAATTGTTCTTTTAAAAAGAGGTTTTTAATAGTAAAAACTTATTAGTTGCACTCTACAACTCAATATTGGGGAGATGCTTTTATGTAATGGACTTATGTATGTAACAAATATATATATTATAACTAAAAAAAATTACATGCTGGTTGCATTACACTTGGAAACAACAAATTTGTGTATGTGTGTCTATTTTATTCAATTTTCCAAATATCAATTTCTCCATTTTTTATGAGGAACATCCAATTGAGGAAGATCAAACTCTCTCTAATTGCAGGTACATTTCAGTTTTTGGATCAATAAAATATTGGTTATTTTTTGGTCACTTTTAGGGTTCTCTTTCTGAAAGGAGAAGTTCAAGCCTCTTTGCATGAATAGAAAGATAAATTATGCCAGCTTGGCTCAAAGTGCCCTCGTTGTAGCTGCATAATATAATACATGTAACAACTACTTAGAGTAGAAAAAGGGTGTCCATCATTTAATATTATATTTAGAAACACTAGACATGCAATAGTTGTTTGATTATATATTTTTAACAGCACGAGGCAAGGGGCACAAAACCAAGGATGGAGTGCGTCGGTCCAAGAGACATGTCGGTTGATGGGTGCACATGATTGAATGGGTGCATTAGGTCCACGGAGGGGTGCGACAAGTCGGTTGAGTATGGGTTCGCGAAGGGACGTGAAACACCCAAGAGACATGACATTTCGCACAAGTGACTCCTAAAGTCCATACAAGAGCAAGGACGCACAACCAAAAGATGGCATGGATAAAGTGAAGGTAAGAGACATGGAGCTCTGAGGCTGGGCGCACAAGTGGAGCACACCTCAGACTGAGGCAAGAAGGAACGACAAGGGGAAGTCTTGCTGTGAAAAAACCATAGGTATGGACAGTTCTGATGTGTAAGGAAGAGTCATGAGACTCTGCCCATCTATGTAACTGGGACAATAGTGCCCTCTTTGTAAATCTTTGTTTCCATTTCACAATATAAATAAACGAAGCCATGTATTAGGCATTGTTGGTGTCGCTCACACTATATCTATCTCTCATGTTTCACTTTTTTTTGTTGTATGCCAAATTGACTAAGTGTTAAACAATGTTAACAAATGTCCAAGTATACAACTAAGTTGCATAGAGTAAGGATGTGACTCATCTGTAGCCTAAAACAAAATATGGGTATGCTCTAGGTGAAGAGCCATAGTCCGGGTGAAGTATCCTTGGTTGAGCCAAGCTAAAATAGGGAACCATCGCGGTGTTAGACGTCCATGAGATGCCAAGGTTGAACTTGGGCATGAATCTTGGGGGCGTGACTATAGTGAATAAGGTAATTTTGGATGTTGAGGTGTGCTAAAAGGAATGTTCTAGAGGTCAAAATGTCATGAAGATCAAATGTTTTTATTTAAAGTAAAGGTGACCAATCCTTGAAAATAACCTTGAAGGGGGAACATGGAAGGTTCCAATGCAAAAATGGCCAATTTAACATGCCCCATTGAGCATGGGATGTTAAATGAAGGCCTTATTAATGAGATTAAAAAACTAAAGTATGATCTTTTTAGCATCTTGAACATTTATATGATGACCTAATATCCCACGCTATCTAAATCAATTTATACCTAATGTGCTCTCATGATGACCTCTTATTTTTTTGGAATTTTGTTTTTAAATTCAAAGCATGAGGGAAAATTGTCATCTCAATATTCTCTATACTCAAAACCACTTAAAAGAGAAGTTTAATTTTTTAAATGAAAAATGTTTTTTGATTTAAAATATTAATGAATATCTTGTTTTTTCAAATTTATTAAAAAAAAAAAAATTATATAATTTCAATTTTTTTTTTTTTATATTGTTCTACACTATCTTTTCACATCTTTTTCTAAAAATATATTATGAAATATTTATATTTATAGGATATAA
>ML785163.1:510790-525326 GCA_009831015.1 Picea engelmannii
ATGAAATATGGTACTACACATATTATAATATATTATCAAGGAAAAAACAAGATAAATGAAATTTGGACATTTGAAAAAAAAATTACAAGTTAAATGAGTACATCAATAAAAAATAGCATACTAACCTTGCAAGTTCAAAATCTAAGCTATGTAGATCGATAATTGGATTTGTTCAATAGGTGGGTGACAGAAAAAATAAACAGCTCAAACAAAAGCCAAGAACAGTGTCACAACTATAGCAATTGTGTCGCAAAGTCTCTTAAAGTCGCGTATATATAGATAAAATAGTCAACTAGTTGTTAACACCGACCAATGAGATAGGCAAAATTTGCGTCACGATTGCCACGAAAGTTAGTCGCTATAGCGACAAAAACCACGACAGGTTTAAATAAGATTTTTGTCGATATTGCAACAAAATTTCATGGCAATAGCGACGAAAATCCCACCCTGTTTAAAAAAAATATATGAAACTAGTTGAAGCGTGGAAAATTTTTGTGGAATAATCTGCCCATATGTAGTAGTGGGAGTGAGAGATGAAGGTGAGATATACCATGGTTAAGCTAGAACAATCATACATCTAGTGGAGATCAAGATAAACTCTATTTGGATCTCAAGAATATGAGCATGACATCAAATGAGAACAACAACATGACACCCTTTTGAGGGTATTCGAAAGTTGTCACCCCTGGGAGGGTAACATTGCCTTAATCACAATAGTGTTTATCAATATAGAAGGATCAATGTAGTGAGAAAATTTATTAACAAAAAACTTCATTTTACTCTTATTTTTAAAATGATAATATGGACATGTAAAGACATTTAAAATTTAGAATTATAAAACGAAACGAAAACCAAAATGTTTTGTACCCTTATTACAACCCCTTGGATAGAATAAATCATGTAAATAAATAATCTCGTTATATATTTTTCTAGTGTTTTATCCATGTGGGCTAATTTTGGATAAACCGAGATGGAAATATTTACAGTGTGGAGCCAAAGGCCAAAGCCCATCTAGAGAGTGATAAATCTTATACATAGTGATGTGTTTCTTTATAATTTTTGAATTAGTGGAGCACTCCTAATATTCATTCATTTGAATTCAAGTGGACATATGTGATTACATAATTGATAACTTCTCTCCACGTGATTGTTGACTTAGTGGAGCACTCTCAATATTCCTCCCTTTGTTTTCAAGTCAGAATTTATGAAAAAATCAATCCATGGTATTTTTTAATTGAATTTAGAGCAGCACTCACAAATTTCTCTATTTATCTTTAAGTGTGAATGATACATTTTTGGGTATTGAAACAAGCTTCCTTCTTCTCTTGGAGTTTTCCCAACTTGAATATTTCTCCATCCACACCCTCCTTCTCTATAAAAGAGAAGGTCTTTCCTCATTTTAGCATCTAATTTCCTCATTATACTTATGTTTCCATTATCCTATAGGATTTTTTTCATCTTCTCTCCTTATGATAAATTTATGTTATAGAGCTTGTTATCTTGCTTGACTTCCATAGAATGTAAAGCTTCCATAAGTAACATATATTTTAACCATACTGATGCAAGAGGATCATCAACAAGCACACACGGCATGAAAACTCAGCGCCTAGGAATCATTTCAGAATCTGAAACGTTGGGAGTTACTGCGAATCTTTTGGAGCTAATTGGAGAAACGAAAGAAGATCAAATGCTTGGAAGTTGATGATAACGAGTGATCTGGGAGTTTTCACTCCTAGTCTTGAATGTAACTGAACGTAGGTAGAAGTTAAGTTTTCGTTTCGAGTAGACGAGTAGTCGGGGGGAAAACCCTAAGGACCCTCTGAGATAAATAGAGGTTTTGTACGCCCAAATGAGGCTGTTGCGAGTTAGTAGGATTTTTCTATGTTTTGAGTTATGGTTTTGATATTAGATGTATCCATTTTATGTTTGAATGAATATGATAGAGGAAAATTGATTCAAATGCATAACATTGTTACTGTTTGTAATTCTCTATTACTGTGTTTTCATAAATGAATGAATTTCGTTATGAATGGATAAAACTATGAATGTTAGTATAAGTTTCAATTGTTTCTCTTCTATTGAGTGAGTGCAAGGTGTGCACACAGAACTCAAGGAGTGTGTGACGAGATCTGTTTCAATTCTGAAACTCAAAAGATATAGCACAAAACTTTCCCTTTGCGATGAGGCAAAGCGACTGCTACAAGGCTTGCACAGTGATCCGTAAGAACCAAGTCTTGTGTAGGAATTTTTTGTAAGGAGTGCACATATTTGGAATTCGGCTAAGTGTCGAAGGGACTCCATAAGAGGCAAGGCAGTGAAAGGTGAAATCCCGAGTTGATTTGGGCCGTTGGATCTAGGAATATCCGGACCATCAATCTAGCACCATCGTGATCTTGGATATTGGGAGAACAGAAGTAAGGAGATTCCCAAAATCGCGAAACGTGAAATCCCGACTTGATCACAGTCATTGATCGAAGGAAATATTTGGACCATTGATCTAGCACCATCGCGATCTTAGATACCGGGAGAATGGAAGTAAGGAGACTCCCAAAGTCATGAAATGTGAAATCCCGACTTGGTCACAGTCGTTGATCGAAGGAAAATTCTGGACCATCGATCTGATGCTCGCAAATATCGGGAAATCGGGGATCGACAGAATAGAGGTGAACCAACCTCCAAAGTTGCAAAACACGAAATCGTGACTTGATCGTTGCCGTCGATCGAAGGAAGATCATGGACCGTAGATCAAATCATATCGGGAGTTCCCAATACGTGAAATCCCAACACACTTGAGAGTTGAGCCCTGAGTCATGACCAGAGGTCACATTGAAGGAAGATAAGGGAGGAGCTAGTACACGCTAAACTCTTGTCGGGGTTTCAAAGGTTGGGAGAATCAGGGTGATTCACATGCAAAGACCCGATATGTGTAATCACAAAATGACTTTTGGGTTAGGCTCGTGGTCACAGCCAATGGTCATGTGAGAAAATCTTGAGCCTGGTGTTGGTTCACACGACGGAGTTTTGTGAAAAGGACATGTGGACATTTCTTGAATATTCCAACAGGGAATCGAAGAGCTACTCCAGCTCGAATATTGAGAAGATCCAGAGATCAGGAGGTCAGTAGACCCTGCTGAGGTGGGGCACTGCATCAAGTGGTATTAGAGCTGAAGTTTTTCTTGCAGACATTAGGCAAAGGAGATAAAAGAGACGAAATAACTCGATTTGTACTTTGTGTGTGAGAGGAAGTCAACACAATTCCACCAAGGAGACAAGTGGAAAAACCTTTAGCCAATCAGGTTGTAGAAAGGGAGATGTGAGAACTTCGTGCAAGATTGGAGGCGATGGAGGCAACACAAAGAAGAGTACCTGATGATGTAGACATCAACGATGCAAAGAGCGAAGAAGTAGAAGTCGAAGAAGCTGCAGGAGAGAATGTTGTTGAAGAGCGCTTGCTAAGAGAAGTTGTTATATTGGGAGCTAGAGACAAGATAGAGGTCCCAATGTATGAAGGAAATTTAGATGCTGAAGAGTTGTTGGATTGGGTACAATCCATGGATAAATATTTCGACTATGAAGACGTCGATGAGGAGAAAAGGGTGAGACATGTTGTCACTAGACTCAAAGGACATGCAACACTGTGGTGGGATGAACTGCAGGCTGAGAGGAGAAACAAGGGAAAACAAAAGATAAATAATTGGGACAGAATGGTAGCCAAGATGAAGGAAAAATTCAAGCCCAAAGATTATCATATCAATCTGTTCAGGAAGCTGTAGAACTTGAGACAAAAGGGTATGACAGTTAAATAATACACAAGCGAGTTCTACAAGATGAACATCATAACTAGACAAAGAGAGAAGGATGAAGAAAATGTTTCCTGGTATATAAAAGGCATGAGGTATGAAATCCAGGATGAGATCAACATGATGTCAGTAAGGACAGTGGAGGATGCTTTTCAGTTTGCAATGAAGGAAGAGGAGAAGTTGGCCAGAAAACAAAACCAGCGAGGCAGAGGTAGAAGCTCAGTCCCGAAAAAAGGCAAGGGAGTTTCCCATGACAAGGCACACAAATCCAAATATGAGACTGAGAAACCACATAGTCACTTGGAAAGACGAGGGAGTTCCCGAGGAAGACAAGATGGTGGAAGAAGTTATGCTAGAGGAAGAGGAAGAGGCAGAGGAGGAGAAGTGAGATGTTACACCTATGGAAAGGAAGGACATAAGTCTTGGGAATGCTCCGAGAGAAAGAAATAAGGAGAGGGTGAAGCTCACATTTTAGAAGCATGAAGAAGAAATGTTGAAGAAGAAGGAGAAGAGGATGGAACATCCCTGATGTTGAGAAAATTTCTCTTAAAATCACAGGCTGAAGTTGAGAAGCCAGTGCAAAGAAACAACCTATTCAGGACAACTTGAAAGACTAAAGACAGAGTATGCAAGGTGATAATTGACAGCAAGAGAAATGACAACTTAGTATCCACAGAGATGTGGAGAAATTGGAGCTGGAGACAACTACACATCCGAAGCCATACAAAGTCTCATGGTTGGAGAAAGGACACCATGTAACGATTATTAAACAATGCTCGATTGAATTTAAGATAGGAGGATATAGAGATGAAATCCTATGTGATGTAATTCCCATGGACGTATGTCATATTCTGTTGGGAAGACCATGGAAGTTTGACATGAATGTCATTCATGATGGGAGGAAGAATACATACACCTTGGAGAAGAATGGTAGGACACACATGTTACTGCCAATAGAGGAGAAGAAAGAGAAAGAGGAAGCCAACACAAGCATACTTCTCATGAGCGGAAAGGAACTCCTAAGAGAAGTTAAGAAACGATAGGAGATAAAGTTTGTTGTGGTGAGGAAACCTAAAGTTGTCCTTACAAGTACTTTGATGGATTATTTGCCTGAAGAAATTTAGGAATTGTTAAATAATTTTGTTGACATAGTGGTGGATGAACTGCCTAACTCATTGCCACCCATCAGAAGCATCAACCATCATATTGATTTGATACTAGGAGAAAGTATGCCAAACAAAGAAGTGTACAGACTGACACCTCGAGAGAATGAGGAGGTAAAGAATCAAGTCTAGGATTTGTTAGACAACGGTTTTGTCAGAGAGATCTTGAGTCCATGCACAGTACCAACTGTGTTGAGTCCAAAGAAATATGGAGGACGGAGAATGTGTACAGACTCAAGATCCCTTAACAATATCACCATCATGTATAGATTTCCTTTCCCAAGAATGGATGATTTAATGGACTGTTTAAGTGGAGCAAATTTCTTTTCTAAGATAGATTTGAAAAGTGGGTATCACCAGATAAGAATGAGAGAAGGTGATGAATGGAAGACAACCTTTACGACAAATGAAGGTTTGTATGAATGGCTTGTTATGCCATTTAGCTTAAAAAATTCCCCGAGTACTTTCATGAGGTTGATGAATGAAATACTGAAAGATTTCAATGGCAAGTTTGTAGTTTTATATCTAGACGATATATTGATCTTTAGCAAAAATAAAGAGGAGCATTTGAGACACCTGACACTAGTGATGAGGAGACTACAACAGGAGAAGTTGTTGATAAATCTGAAGAAGTCCTCTTTTATGAAGACATAACTCATTTACTTGGGTTTTGTGATCTCTTCAAATGAACTGAAGATGGATCCAGAAAAGGTGAAAGCAATCAAAGAATGGTCTTCATCGAGAAGCATGTTTGAGGTAAGAAGCTTCCATGGATTAGCAAGTTTTTATAGGAAATTCATCAAATACTTCAATGGAATTTGTGCACCAATGATGGATACAGTGAAGAAGAAGCACAAGTCTTTTAAATGGACATAGGAGGCCGAGAGGAGCTGCAATACTCTGAAGAATAAAATAAGGGAGTGACCAATTCTGGTCTTACCTAATTTTTAAAAGACATTTCAGGTGAGATGTGATGCAAGTGGAGTTGCAATTGGAGCAGTTTTGAGCCAGGATAATAGACTTGTTGCCTATTTCAGTGAGAAGTTGAATGAGACTAAGAGAAAATACTCCACATATGATAAGGAATTTTATGCCATAATTCAAGCCTTGAAGAAGTGGAGACATTACCTTGTCCCACAGGAATTTGTCTTATATAGCGATAACCAAGCTTTACAATTCATAACCAGACAATAAAAATTGAATCAGAAGCATGACAAGTGGGTTGAGTTTATGCAAAATTTTACTTTTGTCATAAAACATATTGTTGGGAATGCTAACAAAGTTGTTGATGCATTGAGCAGGAGATATTTAATTCTATAGGAATTTCAGGTGAAGACCAAGGGGTTTGAACACCTTAAGGAAATGTACAACGATGATTCATATTTCAAGGAGGCATACGAAGCATGGGCGAATCCTGTGCTGAGAGATAGGAGCCAATGTGCAGAGCATATGATTCAAGAGGGATTGTTGTTCAAGGGCAATCAATTATGCATACCAAAATGTTCAATGAGGGACAACCTTTTGAAGGAGAAGCATAGTGGAGGATTGGATTGACATTTCGGCCATGATAAAACATTCACACAGTTGAGTTGTTCATACTATTGGCCAGGTATGAGGACAGATGTGATGAAATTTGTGAACAGAAGTAGAATCTACCAACATGTAAAAGGAAAAAGACAGAACACTGGATTGTATCAACCATTGCCAATACCAGAGAAGCCTTGGGATGCGATAAGCATGGATTTTGTGTTAGGACTAGAAAGAATGAAAAGAGGATGTGATTCCATATTTGTGGTGGTGGATAGATTTTCAAAGAAGGCACACTTTATCCCATGCCAAAAGACCAGTGATGCAACCCATGTTGCAAATCTGTTTTTCAAGGAAGTTGTGAGACTTCATGGCCTACCCAAAAGCATCTTCTCAGACAGAGACACAAAATGTTTTGGTCATTTTTGGAGGACACTGTGGAATAATTTGGGGACGGATCTGTCCTTCAGCCCATCTTATCATCCTCAAATAAATGGATAGATTGAGGTGGTAAATAAAAGTTTGGGAAACTTGTTTAGGAGTATGGTCACTGAGCATCATAACCAGTGGGATCATATTCTTCCACAAGAAGAATTTGCATACAACGACTCACCAAACAGAAGCACTGGAAAGAGCCCATTCCAGATATTGTATGGAATGAAACCCAGGGGAGTATCCAAGTTGATGGACTCGGGACAGAGTGAGATCAGAAGCGTTGGAGCAGAATATTTTGCTGCAGAAATGCAAAATCTCCATAGCCATATCAAAGGACAATTACAGAACTCTAGCCAAGAGTACAAGCATGGAGTTGATCAACATCGCAAAGAAATTCAATTTGAGGTGGGAGATCAGGTTTTGGCACATCTCAAGAAAGAAAGGTTCCCTAGGGGAACGCATAACAGGTTAAAAATGAAGAAGATAGGACCATGTAAGATATTGAGGAAGTTTGATGAAAATGCCTATGATATTGAGCTTCTAGATGATGTGAGCATATGACCCATATTCAATTTTTTAGACCTGTACCCTTACAATATGACTCAGAGGGATCAGAAGTTCAAGAGAAGATTCATTGCGAGAAACAAATGCCTATAGCAGAAAAACCTCAGATGGAGAAGATCATTGCTCATAGGATTAGCAAGAAGATGAGGAGGAAGACCCATATTGAATATCTGGTTGAGTGGAAGGGACACCCAATAGAATATGTCAGTTGGGAAAATGAAGTTGATATCCAGAAGCGTGGAAATTCGATGCAAGAGCTCATGGACAGTAGTACATAATTTTTTGTTCAAGCGAGTATGATGCAAGAGCATCGTCAGTGAGCACACGTGGCAGGATGACTCAACGCCTGAGAATCATTTTAGAATCTGAAATGCTAGGAGTTACTGCAAATATTTTGAAGCTGATTGGAAAAATGGAAGAAGATCAAACGCTTGGAAGCTGATGATCACGAGTGATCTTGGAGTTTTCACTCCTAGCGTTGAATGTAACCGAACTTAGGTAGTAGTTAGGTTTTCATTTTGATTAGACGAGTAGTCGGGGAGGGAACCCTAAGTAACCTCTGAGATAAATAGAGGTTTTGTATGCCCAAATGAGGTTGCTGCAAGTGAGTAGGAATTTTCTGAGTTTTGAGTTATGGTTTTGATATTAGCTGTAGCCATTTTATGTTTGAATGAATATGACAGAGGAAAATTGACTCAAATTCATAGCACTGTTACTGTTTGTAATTCTTTGTTATTGTGTTTTCATAAATGAATGAATTTTGTTATGAATGGATGAAACTATGAATGTTAGTATAAGTTATATTTGTTTCTCTTCTATTGAGTGAGTGCAAGGTGTGCACACAGAACGCAAGGAGTGCATGAAAAGATCTGTTTCGATTCCAAAACTCATAAGAGATAGCAAGAAACTTTCCCGTTGTGAGGAGGCAAAGAGACTGCTGCAAGGCATGCACAATCATCCGCAAGAACCAAGTCTTGCATAGGAACCTGCTGCAAGGAGTGCACAGATTTGGAATTCGGCTAAGTGTCGAAGGGACTCCATAAGAGGCAAGGGAGAGAAAGGTGAAATCCTGAATTGATTTGGGCCATTGGATCCAGGAATATTTGGACCGTCAATCTAGCGCCATCGTGATGTTGGATATCGGGAGAACGGAAGTAAGGAGACTCCCAAAGTCGTGAAATGTGAAATCCTGACTTGATCACAATCGTTGATTGAAGGAAAAGTATGGACTGTCGATCTGACACTTGCAAATATCGAGAAATTGAGGATCGGGAGAATAGAGGTGAACCAACCTTCAAAGTCGTGAAACGTGAAATCACGACATGATCATAGTCGTCGATCGAAGGAAGATCATGGACCGTAGATCAAATCATATCGAGAGTTCCCGAAACGCGAAATCTCGACGCACTTGAGAGTTGAGCCCTAGGTCATGACCAGAGGTCACATTGAAGGAAGATAAGGGAAGAGCTAGTACACACTAAATTCATGTCGGGGTTTTGGAGGTTGGGAGAATCGGGGTGATTCACATGCAAAGACCCGATACACGAAATCATGAAACACCTTTTGGGTTAGGCTCGTGGTCACAACTAGTGGTCGTGTGAGAGAAGCTTGCTCCTGGTGCTTGTTCGCACGGTGGAGTTTCATAAAAAGGACCCGTGGACATTTCTTGAATATTCCAATAGGGAATCGAAGAGATTCTCTAGCTCGAAGATTGAGAAGATCTAGAGACCGAGAGGTCAACAGACCCTGCTGAGGTGGGAAATTGCATCACATACTATAAACCTATGAGAGATCCTAACAAAATGAAATTGTCAATGGATTTCCTTGGCTATTAGAATTGTGAGGAATTGCATCACTATGTCATGCATTATGTCCTATAACCTTCATGACTAGTCCATTGAGTAACTGAAGGAATTTCCTAGGCTATAGAAACAAAAAGGTATTACCAAACCTGAGATCAAGAGAGTCTAAGAGAAAGGTGGGAAAGTTGTAGAACAAGTGGTAGTGTAGGTATTGGAGGATTGATAATTCATGTATAGTTTTAATGAAGTTCTAGAGTACTACATCGGGTTGAGGTTAAGGTCATAATTTGGTGGAATTTTTCACCTTTTTTGTTTCATAGCCCAACTTGGGGGTGGTTTCTTTAGAGGATACCTATGGCTAGGTGATGAATGCCCCCTATACAATCAATTTCCATATGCACTACTATTTATATATATAATCACCTTTATCTTCTTCAACATGAAGTAAAGGGTCTATTGTAAAAATTTTTATGGAATGTTGAAACTTTGTATTCATATATAACAAAGAGTCTTCTCGAAATAAATGTAAATGAATGTTACATATTGTTGTATAAACTATGCTTGATACTGTTGGGAAAATCAAATTGATTTGTCATCCAAACTTGGGTTGTATATGAATGCATTCTAGTCAATTTATTACACCAACATAGGTTGTATTAGCTAGTTATGAGAAGCATGTCACTATTATCCCTACTAAGGCTTTTCTATCTTAGATGAATTTGTTTCTTCCCAACTATAAATAAGATAATTTTGAAGAAAATGATGATGATGTCCAAGCATGATATTTGTATGTTTTCTAAAATTTGCATAAAGTCTTCAATGGAATGTGAAGGAAAATAAAATCTCCTAAAATAGTTTCATCTTCTTTGGTTTTCATCATCTTTATGGATTTGGAAATAGAATTCACAAATAATAAACTAAGCAATATGAGAAAAAATTATTATAGATTTTTAACTTGAAATATATCCCAATTTCCATAAGTAGGATATGGATACCTTACATGTTTTCAATATATAAAATAAAAAAATAAAATCTTAAAAATTTATAACAAGATAATTTTTTAACTCACATTAAAATTGATTTTACCATGACTTCAATACATTGTTGATGCAAGAGGAGTATTCCAATAATTTGGACTTTGAATAAACCAAAATTCCACTATGGGTGACATGTTGGTTTTCATAAAGAAGTGCTAAATTTTTTAGGGGTCCTGCTTCTTTTCTATGATTCCAACATTCCAATTCCATAGTCATTGTAAGAGAGATAAGTATTCTCATCATAAGAGTATTTGTCATTTCCTTGTCTTTTTTGTTTGAATTTGTCTCAATTATATCTTGTTCTCCTAGGTTTTCCTTCTAATTATTCATTAAATGTTTCTTCCTCTTCCACCTATGACTCATTCTTTGGTTCATTATGTCTTCTTATACTTGTCTTTCTTCTTGGGATTACATATCTTAGGTGGTTTGATTTGAAGGTAAAATCCAACGTGGAGACAATTTTTTACTATCCATTTCGTAATTTCTTTTAATGAGTTACATCTCTAGAAATTGATATCAATGTTCATTTACATGATATCCAATTCAAATAACTATTGATGTGATTCACTTCTTAAGAAAAGGAATATGAATTCATAGAAATGTTTTTTTACAATCTATTTCATAACTTCTTTTAATGAATTGCATCTCTAGAAAATAATATCAATCTTCATTTACATGATATCCAATTTAAATAGCTATTAATGTGACTTCTTGGAAAAAGAAATATGAATTCATAGAAATAACTTTTAAATGTTATAGTGATGTGATTCACTTCTTAGAAAAAGAATACAAATTCATAGAAATACCCTAAAATGTTGACTACGAGATACTCACGATAGTCTAAATCCTACTTTGAGCAAAAACTAAAGAAACATCCCATAATATTTGGCGGCACATAATATATTACCAATTGAGCAAAAACTAAAGAAACATCCCATAATATTTGGCGCCACATAATTATAGTGGGAAAAACTTCAAAACTAAGGAAAAAACCAACTCGAGCATAGAACCACTTATCTCTGTTTGCTAATATCATGTGCTTCCAAGTTTTTCATATTCTCCAATTACATAAGAAAAAATATACATTTTTATCACATATTACGTTTTCTCTCTTTATATATCCTTCATTAAATACTTATATGCATTTTGGGTTGATTGTCTCACACATCCATCCAATAGGTATAAAGAGTAAATCCATGTTTATTAAGAACCCATATGCTCACAGTAACTTAAATCATCTCAATCTAAGATTTTAATATTTCACTCATAACAACCAAGAGATTAAGGGATTTTTCCAAATCATTCTTCTTGTATGTGGGGAGTAAAAAGAGTAAAATCTCATTAATTCATTTAATTGTTCTTTTAAAAAGAGGTTTTTAATAGTAAAAACCTATTAGTTGCACTCTACAACTCAATATGGGAGAGATGTTTTTATGTAATGGATTTATGTATGTAACATATATATATATATATATATATATATATATATATATATATATAACTAAAAAAAAATTACATGTTGGTTGCATTACATTTGGAAACAACAAATTTGTATATGTGTGTCTATTTTACCCAATTTTCCAAATATCAATTTCTCCATTTTCTATGAGGAACATCCAATTGAGGAAGATCAAACTCTCTCTAATTGCAGGTACATTTCAGTTTTTGGATCAATAAAATATTGGTTATTTTTGGGTCACTTTTAGGGTTCTCTTTCCATTAGCTTTCTGAAAGGAGAAGTTCAAGCCTCTTTGCATGAATAGAAAGATAAATTATGCCATCTTGGCTCAAAGTGCCCTCGTTGTAGCTGCATAATATAATACATGTAACAACTACTCACAGTAGAAAAAGGGTGTCCATCATTTAATATTATATTTAAAAACACTAGACATGTAATAGTTGTTTGATTATATATTTTTAAGAGCACGAGGCAAGGGGCACAAAACCAAGGATGGAGTGCGTCGGTCCAAGAGACATGTCGGTTGATGGGCACACATGATTGAATGGGTGCATTGGGTCCACTGAGGGGTGCGACGAGTCGGTTGAGTATGGGTTCGCGAAGGGACGTGAAACACCCAAGAGACATGACGTTTCACACAAGTGACTCCAGAAGTCCATACAAGAGCAAGGACGCACAACCAAAAGATGACATGGAGAAAGTGAAGGTAACAGACATGGAGCTCTGAGGCTGGGCGCACAAGTGGAGCACGCCTCAAGCTGAGGCAAGGAGGAACGATAAGGGGAAGTCTTGTTGTGAAAAAACCATAGGTATGGACAATTCTATGTGTAAGGAAGAGTCGTGAGAGTCTTCCCATCTATGTAACTGGGACAAGAGTGGCCTCTTTGTAAAGATTTGTTTCTATTTCTCAATATAAATAAATGAAGCCATGTATTAGGCATTGTTGGTGTCGCTCACACTATATCTATCTCTCATGTTTCACATGTTTTCTTTTGTATGCCAAATTGACTAAGTGTTAAACATCGTTAACAAATGTCCAAGTATACAACTAAGTTGCATAGAGTAAGGATGTGACTCATCTGTAGCCTAGAACAAAGTATGGGTATGCTATAGGTGAAGAGGCATAGTCCGGGTGAAGTATCCTTGGTTGAGCCAAGCTAAAAGAGAAAACCATCGCGGTGTTAGACATCCATGAGATGCCAAGGTTGGACTTGGGCATGAATCTAGAGAGGTAGTGGAGGGGCCCAGAGGGCCCATAGTGATGATAGTGGAGACCATTCAATGTAAGGTGGACTAGGTCCACTATATTATTAAATAAGGCCCACAAAGGAAGTTAGATATAATAAATGGGTAATTAGATATAATAAATGTAAGAGGACTTCTTAGAAGGTTCTACTTCTAGAAGATTCCTCCTCTAGAATGTTCTTAGTTGATGGTAACACTATATAAAGGGGTTCAAGCAATGTAATGAGACATGAAGAGAATTATTGTATTTTGATCTGAAGCTCATTAGGAGGTTGTCCCCTCGAAGAAGCAAGCGAACAGGAGAGAATCCCTTCCATAATAGGATCCATTGTATGGTGTTTCCCTACCTCAAAGATTTGATGGTAATAAAGAAGATTTTGCATATTTTTCTTGTATATCTATTGTGGTGTTTTTGTATTCAGTATTTGGTTCTTAACAAGTGGTATCAGAGCACTTTCCTTGGGCAGACACTGTGGGCAAATATTTTTTATTTTTGCAGATTTTTTTTTTCGGAGCAGAAAAAAGAGGGTCACGACATTCTCGAAGTTTTCGGTATATTTATGTGCAAAATTTTCTGAAAAGGGTTGTATATCTGAGTTCCTCTCAGAAAAACACCCAATTTGAAAAAAAAAAAACGTTTGAAACGGAGTCCGAGAAGTCAAGATATTGAAGTTTTAAAATCTGCAAATTTTCAAGATTTTTTCCGTGGACGGCTGCGAGAATTTTTTTATTTTTGTAGCATATGGAGACTTAATTTGCCCAAATAAATTACAGATCTGAGTTCCTCTCACAATTTCACCCAATTTCAAAAAACAAATCAGCCAAAACGGAGTCCGGGAAGTGAAATTATGAACATTTTAACTTCAACAATTTTTTAGGGTTTTTCCAGAAAAAACCGCGATTTTCTGTTGTAACTTATTGGGTGAGTTCATAGGATGCTCAGATGGCTATTTCTTCTCAAAACCTGAAAGAAAATTTTGAATCATTCAAAGCCCAATTGTTTCACACATTGGATGACAGATTGGATGCATTTGTACATGGCCTCATAGACAGCCTCACAGACGACCTCAATGATAGTTTTCATAGTATTCAAGATTCATTGAATAACATGCAGGAGAGATTTCTTATGGAGGGCCTCAGGGATGAATATAATCAAGAAATATATGCTTGGTATGATTTTGAGGCAGATTGTGATGATTGGTATATGGATAGTTGTCATTTCTGGGATGACAACCACTTTCATATTTTATTTGATGACTCTACTCCACCTTCTGTAGAGAACATCAATGACCTACATTAGGAGCTAGTTGCCAACATTCAGTCTACATATTCTACAGTGGTATTATTCATTCCAGATTCTTCTACGACCCTTTTCCACTATGTGGATGGATCTTCTTATTTGGATCCACATGATAGGTTTCAGTCTTTGGAGCATCATTTGGAGTTGGTTATTGGGTTCCAAAATCTTCCACGGGGAGTTCACATGAGCACTTGGACATGGGAC
>ML785164.1:0-36609 GCA_009831015.1 Picea engelmannii
CTCTGGGCCAGTGGAGTCCAAACACGGTATATTATTCTTGGTGGAAGTTAACGCCCCTTTTTCAAGGTGCCCTCCACCACCATCGTGGTCTCTTTTCCGCACATCCCCTCTCAACAGTTCTGCAATAAATTCAAACTATTATTTACATTCAGTGACCTCTTCCTGCAGGTCCATTTACATCACATATTCATACTTATGAGTTTTTTCCATAGTCCTTGGCCGGTTCAGTTATATTTACAATCTGGGGGAAACAGGGTGTTACAACTTCTCAGTGCTCACATATTTTTTAATGAATCTAAAACATTCCTGAAATTTTCCACCTTCATCAGCAACACTTTCTTTTCTTCAACCATGTCTCTCACAAAGTGATATTGAATATCAATATTCTTTTTCTTTGAATGATAATTGGGGTTCTTCACCAGAAAAATTGCACTTTGACTGTCACAATCTATCCTTGCATCTTGTTGTACCAACCCAATACCCAAACACAATATTTTTAGCCATACTGCTTCCTTACTTGCATGAGTGGTTTCCCTGTATTCAACTTCTGTAGTTGAAAGTGCCACTACAGCTTGTCTTTTTCTCATCCAACTGATTGCTCCTCCAAATAGGTTAAACACATACCCACTTGTAGATCTCTTACAATCCAGATTTCCAACCCAGTCTACATACACAAATCCATGTATGTCCAACACTATCCAATCCTGGTCTTCCTTGGTAGCAGAATCCATAGCTAGAAGTGCCACACAAATACTCGAAAACCCTTTTTACTAATGTCCAATGCTCCTTCCTTGGTTTTGACATATACCTACTCAAAACTCCCACTGCATGTGCAATGTCTAGTTTAGTACAAACCATTGCATACATCAAACTGTCAACTTCACTTGCATATGGAACACGAGACATGTCCTCCTCCTCATCCTGTGTCTTGGGACACTGATCCATAGATAACTTTACACCAACATGAATAGGGACCTTAACTGGTTTACATTCTTGCATATTAAATCTATGTAATATTTTCTTGACATATTTTCTCTGACTTAACCAGAGTTTCCTATTTTTCCAATCTCTTTTAATTTCCATGCCCAAAATGAAATTTGAAGCGTTGAGATCCTTCATGTCAAATTTAGAGGAAAACTGAGTTTTCACATCGTGGATAATCTCCTTGTTGTTTCCTATCAACAACATGTCATCCACATACAAGACCAAATAAATCAAATTACCACCAATTAATTTAAAATACACATAGTGATCCTCTTTGCTTCTTGTGAAGCCAAGTCCCATCATATAAGTATCAAATTTTTCATACCACATCCTTGGTGATTGTTTTAAACCATATAGAGACTTTTTCATCTTTCATACCAACTCCTTCTTTCCCTTCATAATAAAGCCTTCTAGTTGCTTCATATATATTTCTTCTTCCAGGTCCCCATGTAGGAATGTTGTCTTCACATCCATCTGTTCTACTTCAAAATCAAATGCAACAACAACAGAGAAAATCAATCTTATAGAAGTTAACTTGGCAATAGGAGAAAAATCTCACCAAAATCAATTCCCTCAACCTAGGAATAACCCTTTTCTACTAATTGATATTTTTATTTCTCCACTTTTCCTTTTACATTCGACTTCTTTTTAAATACCCATTTTCAGCCAATGGGATTTCTTCCATTCGAAAACTCCACTAGATCCCAAGCCTCATTCTTATCCAAGGCTTCCATTTATTCATCCATGGCCTTTTCCCATAGTTTTTCATCCTCAGAATCCACTCCCTCCCTGACAGTTCGAGGATCATCATCAGTAATAGACAAAGCAAAATTTGAATGGAAATCAGATGGAGTATACCTCTCTAGTAGCTTTTTTTCTTGAACCGATCTCCTCAATACTGGAGTATGAGGATATGCTTCTTCTTATTCATGTTCTTCTGTAGATTTTGATTCATCATCCTTTAAATCAAACTCTATTTTCTCTGGTTCTTCCTTACTTGGTAGGACTTCCTATTTAGAAACATCCTTCATTTCTCTAAATACCACATCTCGGATATACACAACCTTCTTAGTTTCTAGGTTCCAAACCTTATAACCTTTGAGAACATCTTTATACCCAATAAATATGCACTTTTCAACCTTCTTATCTAGCTTACTCTTGTTTTCCTTTGGAACATGAACATAGGCCTCACAACCAAATACCTTGAGATGTGTGAGAGAAGGTTTCTTACCAGTCCATACCTCTTGTGGATTCTTTTGATTCGGCATTGATGAGGGTGATTTGTTGACCAGGTAACATGCAGTACCCACTGCCTCTTCCCAAAACTCTTTCCCTAACCCAACACCACTGAGCATGCACCTTGATTTTTCCATCGGTGCCATGTTCATCATTTCTACAACTCCAATGTGTTGAGGTGTATATGGAATAGTCTATTGCCTTGATATACTGCACTTCTTACATAAATATTCAAATTCATTCCCACGGAACTCTACACCATTATCTGTCCTCAAAACCTTAATTATTTTCTCTGTTTGATCCTCAACAAGAGCCTTAAACTCTTTAAACCTGTCAAAGACTTCAGATTTCCTCCTGAGGAAATATATCCAAGTATTCCTCGAGAATTCATTTATAAATGAGACATAGTACATATATTTTCCCAATGATGGAACTGACACAGGTCCAAACACATCACTGTGAACTAGCTATAAAATTCCTTCTTTTTTCATTGCGCCAGAGGGGAATATTACCTAATTTTTCTTCCCATATACACAATGTTCACATAAATCAAAATCCAGAGAGCAGGTAGACATACCTTTAACCATACCTTTATCATGTAGTAGATGAAGACCCTTCTCTCCAATATGCCCAAGTCTTTGATGCCACAACATAACCTTTTATCCAGAGACTGTAGGAGTTCTTTATTCTTCAGCTCCAATATCAGGAACAATGGAACTATTACACCCATCACTAATAGTTCTTCCTTGCATATTATACAGAGTTCCAAACTGAACTCCCTGCAACAACACCACTGCTCCTCGAACCATCCTACAAGTTTCCTTTTCAAATATTGTTTTTACCCCTTCATCATCCATTTTGCTTACATAAATCAAATTTCCAGCCAAACCTGGGATGTACAAAACACTAGGTAGTTTTCTAATCCTTCCATATATGAGTCTCAACTTGAATTTTCCTCGTCCTATGATTCTGGTTGTCAAGTCATCACCTAGGAAAACATTACCTCCATCATACCTTTCATATTCACATAACCATTCCCTATGGGGAGTCATATGAAAGGACGCACTTGAGTCAACCAACCATGCCTCATGATTTGCTTGTGTGCTTGAAGAAACCAAGTACACATCTCCTCCTTCTTCCCTGGAGGTATTTTTTTCTCTAGAAGGAGCTTCTTTCGATCCCTTCTTTTTCTCAATCTTGGATCTACACTGCTTCTTGTAGTGCCCTTATTTTCCACATCTCCAGCATACCTTTTCAAAATTTCCAGGAGATTTAGATCTACCCTTAGAATTATATCTCCCACTTGAGGACTTAGATCTATTTCTTTCCTGGGAGCGTCTTCTTGAAAATAATGTGTATGTGCTCTGTCCTTCCATGTTATTTCGTCCCATATCATCAAACTTCATACACTTCATGAGACCACTTCATCAAACTTCAAGGAAATTGTATTACTACCTATGGCTACAACCAAACTATCCCATGAGTCTGGTAAAGAGCACAGTAAACTGATACACTTATCTTGATCTGAAATTTTAATCTCAATAGAAACTCACTAACTTACCATAGTATTGAAGGCATTCAAATGATTTTCCACCGAGTTTCCATCTCTCATCCTCAGGTTATACAACTTCTTTCTCAGGAAAAGTTTATTTACTAGGGACTTAGACTGATACAACTTCTCCAACTTCATCCATAAATATTTGGTTGTAGCTTCCTCTGACACATTCAACAATACTGAATATGAGAGACACAGTCAGATTGTGCTCTTCGCCTTTCGATCCAACTTTTTCCAATCATTTGCTGAAGTTCCATTAGGTGCAGTACCTGGATCCACTGCGATCCACTGATCTCTGTCCACCAACAGATCTTCCATCTTGAGCTTCCACAACTCAAAACTTTTCCCATTAAACTTCTCGATCTCCATTTTCAAACTTCTCGCCATTTCTTTTCACCTGAAAATCAATACCACAGATCTCCCACTGTAACAAGGCTTATCACAGTCTCAAGCCAAACTATTCACCATAAAGGCATCCCCCTTAAGCCAACAAAGCTCTGATAGCAAATGTAGATTTTAACCTTGTACAATTATTTACTGCAAATAGATTTTTAGTAAAAGAATTGAAAAGATACAATGGAAAATACAAACATTACACAAATATTTTTCTCCTGAAAACCCAAACCGAGAAAACCAACATATTCTATATTCATTTATAGTGATACATTTTTTACAATACAATATACATATAGGATCTAACGGCATACAAAAACCTAACCTAGTGACCTAGATTAGTCAACAACCCTAATTCCTTAACTAGAAATAGAAAACCATCGACAAAAACCGTGCCAAAAAATTGCCCAACAATAGACACGAAAATCGAGGCGACATGAAAAATGAGGAAAAAATGTGACACATTTCTCAAGGCAAAAAAAAATTCTCGGGGGCACTGCCCCCGAACTCCTGCATGCCCAGCACAACATAGCAGACATTAAAACTAGTCGTGCAAAGAATATAACACATACCCAACACTACTTGTCCTTTCAAAGTTTGGGCCAAAGCATAAACAAAACACATTTGAATTTAGGGAAAACAAGTTGAATAATGTACCATGGGTTGAGGAAAAGAATGGAGAAAGGAGTCACACTTTTGTTTTTTATTACTATAGATAGAGAAACACACATGTGTTTTTAACACATGAATCCCTAAGAGAATATGCATGCACATTCCTTTCATATATAAAAATGATGTGGATCCAACTTTTTATCGGGAAATTTTAAATTTCTTAGAACTTCAGCAATGACCAAAGCTATTTAAACAAGAATGTGTGCACATTCTTAAAATTCACAATGAGTGAATGTTTCTGTTGCAATGAATTTGGTTCCACCCATATGGAAGATAAACTTTAAAGCATGCAAAGGCCTATCCACTGGTTGGTGATGTCATCTTCTCACACTAATTCCCCTCCACTCCAACATGACAATGGTTATGGTGTTAAGACCATAGTTTGACTGATTTTTTTGATCATGTATATATATAAGACATATCAATCCAAGAGAAATAAAAGACTAGAGCAACCATCAATTACAACACTCTATCAATTAATTCATCAATACAATGTCTTTCAAACTACCACCACTGTGATCTCAATTGTAGGGTCAATCTAGAATTTCCCCACACTGAAGATTCCCATCAATGTCAATTATAACAACCTAAATAGTTACAACTCCCTTCCTCACATTTAATGGTAAAAAGAGACCAAAAGATCCCTATAAGCCCAAAGACAAAATGGATTCTTAGATTTTGAATTTTCCAAACTTCACAAAAACTAAAGTGGCAAGTCTTGATTTCTTTCGATTCTCATTACAAATCTAGAGAGAAGCCAATGAGATTAAAATGAACTATATAACAAGTAAGTATTCACAAGTTTCACTTCATTAGCAGTCCAATTTAACTTAAGGAACATTGTCACTAATATATTATTGCCATAATAAAAAATCTAATTTAACTTAAAAAACATGGTCACTAATATACTATTGCCATAATGAAAAAAAAATTAGAAGCAAGGGTTAAAAAATACATTGGTTTAGAATAGTCTAGATGCATTAATACCAAATGGTAAATAACATGGTAAATAACATGAAAAATGAATAATATAAATTCATTATAAATAGTCAAACATTAATCACCAAACATAAATGCTATAATAATCTTTGCACACCCAAAATCATGAAAGGTATGGTTAAAACTATGAAATTTGTTTGAAATCATAAAAATAGAACCATAAAACTTTCTAAAATCTTGATCACAATAATGAAACCTGAATTTTTCATGATTCAAGCCTTGGCCATTATGATGTTGGGTAGTCCATACAAGATCATCCTAACATCTTTGTTTGGTGCTTAACTTTTGTTATATTAATCGAGTTAATCAATAAGTACACTGAAAAAAGATTTGAATCAATACCACAAATAAGAGTAGGTAAGGTGTATGGAAAAAGCTTCACATTTGGATTTGAATGTGTACCAACTATAATAAATACACAAATGATGTAGACTCTCTTCTTGAATGTATAAGATAAAATGTTATGATTGGTGTGTATTGTTTATTTAAAATAAATGGAATCATAAAATGATTTAAAACTAGAATAAAATAAAATTGTATTTCATGTAATCAATTTCATAGTTTCACTTCTAAGTATCATGATTCCAAGCAAGTCATACATACCTTAAAAAGTAGATAATACTCCCCAATTAAGTAAAGCATGATTGGTGAATAAAACAAGGCTAGAGTTTTCAAGACTGGACAAGGACGGAACAAGACATGTTAATATACCGAGGACACTCCCATCTCAAATTGCTTCTCTTCTTGGTATTCGGAAAAAGCTGTGCCGCTTTCACTGGCTGCCTATGTTTGCTGGCAGATCTAGACAGAACGCAACAAGGTCATTTTTGAGGACGCTTCACCTTCCTCCCATGCGGTTTTTCACAGAATTCTGGCAAACTTCCATTGGCAACCGTCTACTGTTAAGGCCCTCCCTTACAAAGCTATGGAATTTAATTTGACTGAAGGTCACACCTTGGCTTGTTTTGACGGTGCGGCACAGTCATCCGGATTATGCTGTGGGGCTGGAGGCACCTTCAAAACCCATCCGTCGAGGATCACAAAGTGGTTCATTAATTGTGGTGCGGGTACAAACACCAAAGCCGAGCTCATGGGCTTATGGGCTTTTCTCACCCTTGCTTCCTTTTGGTCTTTAAACCACCTCCATGTTCTCGGAGACTCGAGAGTTATTATAGATTGGATCAATCGTAATTGCAATCTCCAATCCATCCATATTGAAGGCTGGAAGCAAAAAACGCAGGAGCTGTCCAAACTCTTCTCTAATATCACTTTCCACCATATCCCCAGATCACACAATACTGAGGTGGATGCTCTCTCCAAGAGGGCTCTAAGCGAAGTGGTTGGAAGACTCTCGATCTTTCACTGCGATAGAGGACAGGAGAGCCCTATCTCCTCTATCAATATCTTCAAATTATAATGGCCATTCCGGTTTGCTTGAAGACAGTTCTGTAAGCCGTGAAAGTAGTTTTGATCGATTTTTGATCTCTCATGGAGGAAATCAAGCTATAGCAAATGTGCTAGTCGTGAAAGAAGTCGACCGGATATTGATCACTATCGGCCTCCAATTGCTTCATCTTCCAGGCTGCTTCTTGTTATAGTGGCCCTCTCCCCTTGTAAGCACTGTGGATTTTTGAATGTACCGGTTCTATCCTGGCTATCGCACTGAACAAGCTACTCAGCTTGTTGATGCACATTGTAAATGAATTTATACCTTTTATAAATTCGAGAAAATTTTTCTTGGGAAAAAAAACCTCGTACTTTTTGGGGCCAGATTTTGGTTTCTCGTTATCCTCTTGGATAGAGGAACATAGCCATAGCCTTAATTTTGGTTTCTCATTTAGTTGAAGATGATGGTATTTGGCCAGTTTATGGTCTTTGTCTTTACTATATGAATGTTATTTATGTTTTGGACATGTCCATAAAAATGACGTCTATGTTAGTGATGTTTTGATATTGTAAACAGATTATATTATTATCAATATAATGTAGAATTTTCAGTGAAAAAAAAAAAATCTATTAATTTTAGTTATATTTTATTGGTCCCTCAACATTATAGCTTTCAAAGTTCAGATAACTTGGCATTATTACAATATTTGTCTTTTTTTTTTTAATTATTTTATTTACTTTAAAATGGAAAAACTGCAATTAGGGAAATAACATTGTTTTAATATGTTTTTTTAAATTATTTTCTTTACCTTGATGTGAAAACCTTGCAATTAGGGAGATAACGTGGTATTGTTTTAATATGTTTTTTTTTAATTATTTTATTTACTTGATGTGAAAACCTACACTTGGCGTTTCACCATCAATGAAAATTTTCAATATATTTATTAATAATATATTCATAAAATAAAAAAAATTATCTTACCATTTACAAAAATTACTTCCCTATTATTGTATTTATTGAAAACTATATAAAATGAAAAAGCTTTATAAAATCAAGTATTTTGGAAAGCCAGAATAATTAGTGTAAGTTTCGCTTCATAAGACATTTTTGAGAAGAACAAGGGTTGCATGGCAACTTAGTCCCTGCCAAATTAGTTGGAAAATACATATTGAATAATAAAACTTAATATAACTAAATACACAAGTAATGAAGCCTTTAAGAAGAACTAATAATCCTAAACCTTTAACACTAACTAATAATACATTCTAAATAATATAATCAAAATAAAAATTGTGTAAACAATATTCCAAAATAATCAAACTAGAACCAATCACAATGAGACCATAAAATAAAAACCGTGGGCTCCCTAGTGCTCCCGTCATTGAAACCGACAACGTAAAGATACATGGCGAAACAATGTAACAACGGTACGTGGCGAAACAATGCAACAACGGTATCAGCAGGGAGGTAGGTTGCCACCGCCAGCACGTTAGATTGCAAACGGATGGTGGAGATCGTGGAAACCGGCGAATGCCTTTTAACTGCCACCCAGTAAATTTGTGCTTCTTCCACGGTGAAATTATAACGTCTGACTGAATTAATTATACGCTTAAAAAAAACTTTTTCTGGGGATAATTTTTTTAAGTATTGTCCAAACAGCATGGGTTTTTCCTCACTGCCTGGTCAAAGTACAAATTCATTAATTGTGCAATAAATTTTATGCATTCAATGAAAGCCTGCAATAACACATCAAAGATATCAACCAATTAAATTTTAGAAAAATATATTTTCCTATTATTAAAAAAATATGGATATAGCACACAAATTTAAAGTCAACACTAAACTAATACAGAGTCAAAAGGCAACTCATTGCTATAATCCCAAACCTTTGGCAGGGACTACTAATAAGTGATTCATACTGTTTATATAGCTATAGTTTTTATCCGAGTCATTCAAATCAAATTAATAGAAAGCAATTTGATATTTTTTATAATTTCCTGTAAATTATAAATTTGTTTTATTAAAAATAATAATATCTATTTCAAATTATATTTTAATAAAAGTATTTGACTAAATTTTAATAATAACAAATAAAAAAGGATATTTTACTATTCTTTTATCCAAATATTTTACAGCAGAATCTACATGCTTTTTTCCCGTATAAATAGAAATGTTTTTGGTGCGTCGTTTAGACGAGTGGGGTAAACGTCTTAGTGGCGTTTACGTACACGGTGGACAAAGAGTCGAGAGAATGCCGACATAAGCGGAAGAGTCGTAGATAATTTTTTCAATTTAAAATTATATTTTAATAAAAATTATTTAATGAAATTTTAATAATAACAAATTAAAAGAAATATATTATAAAATGTTTAGTCTTCCTTTATCTAAATATTTTACCGCAGAGTCCATATGTGTTTGGTGGGTCGTCTAGACGGTGGGGTAAACGTGTTTGGAGTCGTCTACGTACACGGCTGACTAAGGGTCGAGAGAATGCCGCCATAAGCGGAAGAGTCGTAGATAAACTGGTGATCATCGGTGGGTCCATCCGATTAGTTTAGTTATGATTTTTTTTTATACATATATGTCCCGATATTTCCCGCTCGTATAATATTGTTTAAATTATATTTTTAAATGTATCCATGTATTCAACATTATGAAAAACCACTAAATTTATAGTTCTAACAATTTAATTAGAAAATATGTCCTGAAAATATACTCGGAAAAAAAACAAAACTTAATTTTATATATATATAAAACCATGAAATTAAGACCAATTTTGAAGGCTTTGTTACTCAATTTCATACTAAGGCTCATAGCGGTGTCCAACAAAGGAGATCTAATGTAGTCGAGGCATTGGGATTTTCAATCTTAGTGAAGAGAAAAGTCTCACCCAATGTGTTGTGTCAATATTGAAGCTTGTATAGAGGTTATATAGTATGACTATTGTCATGAACACCCAACCCATTACCTATACTTCCACTTTAACTATTATGAAAGTATTCAACCATTAGTGTTGTGTAAAGATTGGATGGTAAGGCTTATATAGTGTAATTATTTGATGAACACTCCACCCATTACCTATACTTCCACTTTAACTATTATGCAAGTATTAAACCATTAGTTCGTCACCATTATTTATTTATGTAGTGATTAATTATCATCAAAACTAAAACCATTATCCTAACATAACAATGCAACAAATATTCAAGCATATTGTGGTTATTCGATATCATAGACAATGAACAGTAGTAAAAGACATCATCCATAAATGTTCTTTAATTTTGAGACCATAACAAAATAGAGTACATGAATAGTGTATATAACCAACATGGAGCCAACATTAACAATAGTAGTAAAATAACAACAATCACCCTAGTGGTAACAACCTAAAACCTTTACATTTATACAATTCTACTTGAAGGAAAGAAGGTACGTTAAAAATGAGTAGAGACATTAGCCTACTTTCAATCTCAACTTTATGAACCAATTGATATTGGCTTTCACTACATTCAAGTGTCTTTAGTCTTTCACCATTGAACTAGTCAATCACCTAGAATCCCACCTACTATCCTAGATTTGATATCCTTTAATGGTCAATGATCCTTAATGTTGTTGATGATCTTTACTTCATGTGGTGTGACTCATATCTTTCATGCTTGTTAAATCTATGTCACCTTGTCCTTTCCTACAACCAAAATTTGTCCACCTCAAAATCAAAATGAGGGACCCAACAAATAGCAACCACAATTATTGACTCACTCTTGAGTCAACTTCCACCACCTTTAATTGACTTTGCAACCCCCCACCGATCTCCCCCGCTAAACAAGGGTTGCAACTCTAGGATTCCAAAACTTTATTTATGAATTCAAGTAATTGTTTCAATATCTTCATCCACTTTCCTACCAAAATGTAAAGCCCTACTGGATAAAAAATTTCTTGGTCAAGGTTTGGCATTTATGGGTGAGTTTTATGAAAAGACAACTAATCAATTTTATTTTTATTCTAAAATTGCTAAAGTGCATTATATCATCCAAGCATGACTACAAAAAGCTACCTGAACTAAGTTTGAACCTCCGTTGTTGATCCAGGTGGATATCGGTGGCCACCCATCTTTTCCAGTTGGCTCAAAACAACTTTTTGGAAATTTTGGTAATTTACTGTTTTTAGCAGTTTTTCGGGTCCTGAACTTCCGGAGCCGTTTTGAGGCCCTAAACGACGTTTTTTTGGGTATGTTGCAGTAGAAATAATTCATCATGAATTTTTTGTCAATTCCTGTAGTCCTCGGATAGATATTTCCAATGGGCTATCGTATGCCTAAAATGAAGATCGTATGCAAAAGTTACGACCCCAGGAAGTTGATGTACTGACTTACCCAAACGGGGCCCACGTGACTTTTGGCGCTTCATCTCCTAGGGTTAAGTTTTTGGATGTCTAGGGTTTTTGACACTCTTATTTATTGTAAAAAGGCCTTTAAATCCTCATTGAAATTATCTTCTTGCGAATGAGCGCAACCGTCATATCTCTTCTCAGAGATAAGCCGCCACCATTCCAACAAGCTTGTTTTCCGCTGCATTTTACAGTTTCAGCTTATTTCCTTATTGAATAGAAAATCAATTTTACCGTATCTTTGTTATTTTGTGTTAAGCATCTGTTAATAATCTGTAGTCATTTCATTCTACTCATAAAATCCAGATCAGTGGTATCAGAGCGGTCTGCTCCTTGTCGTCTTAATGCATGTCCCCAACGAGGTCAGAGTACAAAGAATTGGGTCTCGAGCTTGTTTCTCTTGAGGACCAAAGCTCGCGCACGCCCAAGCGACCTCTCATGGCAGGAGAAACAAAATATGATGGGACAGGAGATCCTTTCAAAATGTTTCTTGAGGAAGCCCTCACGCAACAGAGGAACGAGATGATGCATAGTTTCGCACAAATCCTTCGGCGACTACCAACAGGCGATGCATCTTCTTCGAGCATAGGCGTCGCCCCCTTCAAGGTACAAATAAATTTCGATATTCCTGTATTTGAAGGTCAGATAGACACAGATGGTGTAGACAAGTGGTTGAATCTACTAGAAGGGTATTTTTCTGTCCATAACTTTTCGAATAGAGAAAATATTACTTTTTCGCTCCTCAAAGTCGTTCCCCATGTCAAAGATTGGTGGGAAAATTTCTGTGAGCAAAAGGAAACAGAGGAACCCTCGTTATTTACAGTGACAACCACCTGGGAATCCTTCAGGGATGTTATTAAGGAACAATACTACCCTGTTGGAAGTTATGACGACTTGTATACGAAATGGACCACACTGCAGCAAGAAAGAGACCAAGTAGTGCCAAAGTTCACAAATATCTTCCATACCTTGCGCACCAAGCTGGGTATCAAAGATTCAGAGAGACATATGGTGCTCGAGTATCGTGGTGCTCTACATAGATACATCTAGACCAAAATGGAATTTCTGGACATCTCATCCTTGAGCGCGACCTACCGATATGTCGTTAAAATCGAACTGAAGCTCAAACAAAAGATGTGACAATTTGGGCCCGGGAACCCCTCACATCAAAAACCAGGAAAGGGTGGCACCAACCCATAGAAAAAAGGATAGAGCAAAGATGGATAGTATCAGGACAACTAGTCCAAGCCGCAAGAAAAGAAGGACACTAAAAATACAAAGAAAGATATCAGGAAGTGGTGCGACTTCCATAAGAGCCCTTGGTATAACACTGTTGACTGCCGCTCAAAGCAGTCGCTGGTGGCCGAAGTGAAAGATTCTGAATCAGATGCGGGTTCTGACTCTGAGTCAGAACCAGAAAGGGGAAGATGAATCATTGACGCAGAACCCAGTGCCACCGTTGCTACCACCAAGCTCCAGCATGATGAACCAAACGAGCCAGAAGAAGGAGAGAGGCTCTTCCATTCCCATATGTGGGTAAAAGGCACCCCGCTGCACTTCATTGTTGATAGCAGTAGCCAAAAGAACCTCATCTCAGCAGAGGTTGTCAAGCGGTTGGCCCTGCCGACAACGTCGCACCCACAACCCTACACCATTGGATGGCTCCGCCAAGGAAACAATCTCTGCGTTAGCCAACAATGTCGAATGTCGTACGACAACAAGCCCTTCAAAGACGATGTATTGTGTGATGTTGCTCCTCTCAAAGTTTGTGATGTTCTTTTGGGCCAACCTTATTTATGGAAACATCATGTTGTATATGAGTCTAGGCCTCATAGTGTTATTATTACTTTGAACAAGAAATTGTACAGGATACCCGAGGCAGTCCCACCTAGTGTTATTTTCTTGATCTCCGCCAAGCAATGCAAAAAGGTCATCTCTCAAACGGGGAAGTTTGTCTTCTTCGTGATTCTCTATCAGAATGAGCGAAAGATCACAGCCACATCCAGGGTCTCTTGGGCTGACCTCTCCACACAGTAGAAGCAAGTAGATAATATCATTGAAGAATACTCGGATATCTTCTCGTCACCTACCGGGGTACCTCTGCACTGTCAAGTCAAGCACCCCATCGATCTGACCCTCGACGCACCGCTACCCAATGGGCCAATCTATTGTCACTCTATGTTAGAGAATGAGGAGATCAAGCGACAAATCCAAGAACTGCTCCACAAGGGGCACATCCGTCCCATCTCATCACCTTTTGGGAGCCCAGTCATGTTGGTATAGAAGAAAGATGGAACCTGGTGACTCTGCATTGATTACTGGCCTCTGAATAAAATCACAGCCAGAAACTGGTACCCAATTCCCCAAATCGACGACCTCCTTGATCAACTCGCGGGTGCTAAATACTTTAGTAAGATTGATTTGAAGTCTGGCTACCACCAGGTCCTGATAGAATAGACAGATGTATGGAATACCACCTTCAAGTCAAAGGAAGGCCTTTTTGAATGGTTGGTCATGCACTTTGGTTTGAAAAATGCTCCAACCACTTTCATGAGGATTATGGATGATATCCTGCGACCATTCACCATTACTTTTGTAGTGGTGTATCTGGATGACATTCTCATTTACAACAAGTCTTGGGCAGAACACTTGTAGCATATTCAACAGGTTTTGCACACCCTGCGGCAGCACAAGCTATACGCCAACTTGGAAAAATGCTCCTTCAGCATGGAAAGGGTCCATTACCTAGACTACATCATTGATCAACATGGCGTACATGTGGATCCATCTAAGATCCAAGTCATCCGTGACTGACCATCCCCAACCACACTCACTGAGATTTAGAGCTTCTTGGGCCTTGCCAATTTCTACTGTAGGTTCATGTTGGGATTATCCCATATTGCATGGGCCCTTAGCCAAATAACCAAGGGTGGTGGTAAGGAAAAATTTGCGTGGGGTCAGTCCCAACAACAAGCGTTCAGTGATTTGAAGCAACGCTTGTGCTCAACCCTAGTACTTTCACTACCAGACCTGTAGCAGCCCTTTGAGATCGAGACAGATGCTTCAGACTATGTTGTGGGAGCCATTCTCACTCAGCATGGCCACCCTGTGGCCTATCATAGTGAGACACTATAAGATGATGTCCATAAGTACCCTACTTATGACAAAGAAATGTACTCCATTGTGCAAGCCTGCCACCAGTGGAGACATTACATTCTTTGGAAGGAGGCAATCATCCACACTGATCATAAGCCACCGCAATTCATGCAGACACAAGGTAAATTACAGAATGACCGCCATCAAAAGTGGTCCACATACTTACAACAATTCCATCTCAACATCAAGTATAAGACAGGAAGCACCAACTGCGTCATTGATTGCCTCAGTAGACTTCCAGTCGCGACACTCACCACGGTGCTAGAATCTTGTGGCCGTGAGACCTCTAGATGGCCCCAACTCTATGAGATAGACCCAAACTTCTCCACCACCTACCAAATGTTGGGTGCAAACACAGTTGTCGATAATTTCCATCTTCGGGATGGGTTGTTGTGTCGTCTGGGCCATATCTGCGTTCCATCAAGCAAGCAAGCGAAGCTGATCTGGGAAGCCCACTACAGTCAAGTGGAAGGACACTTCAACATTGAAAAGACAGTGGTGATGCTACAAAAAAATTTCTACTGGCCGAAACTTCGACAGGAGGTCAACAAGTATATTAGGTCCTACACTGCCTGCACTATTGCCAAACTGACCACTAAGAAACATGGCCTGTACACCCCTCTTCCTACTCCTGATAGACCATGGGAATCCATATCAATGGACTACATGTCGGGCCTCCCATCCACCAAGCAGGGAAATGACTGTGTTTTTGTGGTTGTTGATCGCTTTTCTAAGATGGCGATTTTGGTTGCCTGCAAGAAGAGCATCACAACAAAAGACACTGCCAAGATCTTCTTTGAACGAGTCTAGGTACATTTTGGAATCCCACAAACCATTGTCTCAGATCAAGACAGTCAATTTCTCAACACATTCTGGTCGAGCCTCTGGTCACTGCTGGAAACCAAGCTCACCAAATCCACAACCTTCCACCCCTAGACAGATGTCCAAACCAAGGTCGTAAATCGAATGATCGTGCATATCCTGCGCATGTATAATTCCAAGAACCCTCACACATGGGATGAGAGTCTTCCCTATGTCCAACATAGCTACAAACGAGCCCTGCATAGCTCAACTGATCACATCCCCTTTCAGGTGGGGTTGGGATTCCAACCATTGGGTCCCATAGATGTTACACTTCCCCTTGCAGTCACCTCAACCAACTCATATCCTACTCCAAATGAAGCTGAAAAAGCCACCCGGTTCATTGAGTGGATCCAGCACATCCGCCAATAGGTTCAGGATATCCTATAGAAGTCCAATGACAAGTACACGCAACGCCATGATCAACATCGGGTGCCACATAAGTTTCAGGTGGGCGACAAAGTTTGGTTGCACTTGTAGAAAGAACGCCTTACAGGACCCCATCGGAAGCTTTGCCCACTCCGCTATGGGTTGTACACCATCACCAAGGCTATGGGGGATAATTATTTTGAGCTCAACATTCCTCCTTTCCTTGGCCTGCACCCAGTGTTCAACATGGACCTCCTTCGACCTTATTTCCCACCATTATTGGACACCTCAGATGTTATAAAAACAGGACCGTGGAGAAATAAAATAAAACAAATGCGGAAACAAAACACATAAGATACATAATACAATAGAGACACAGATTTACGTGATTCACCCAGTGTGGGCTACATCCACCAGAGAAATTGTCAGGTCCTTCCTTTATTATTATCCAGCATATGAAGGGATACAACCTACAGCAAACCCGCTGTAACTTCCTCTTCTTTCTCTCATAGTCTCCTATCTCAGAATACAATATTCACCATCAAACATAGCCGCAATACATTTCCCTCATAAAAGAGGGTTTCCTTCTAGGGAAAAAACCCTAACATAATTTCTACCGTTATATCTGCGACCTTATAATGAATGGTCCAGATTTACAATGAAATTACAATATATATTTACATGGCAAATTTTCCTTCGGGGGCTTCGCCCCTAGACCCCACAGAGGGGGTACCCCCCCTCTGCACTCCCCCACGTGGAAGAGTGTACATACTTCTGGGGTGTAAATACTTCATGGGGTATAAACATGGCTGAAAGTAAAATACCTCTGAATCAGGAAGATAATTAGGCTCCACAACCAACATCAGACGTAGTAGAACAAATGACACCAACAGAGCTCAACCCCGACTGCATACAACAGGAATCCATTGATTATATTGTGGACACACAGATCAAGGGCACTCGATAACAAAGGATCCAACTTTATCGAGTTGTCAAAGTAGGGCAACTCCTGCACCAGGTCAAGTGGCTCCCCTGGGGCCAAATTAAGCAAAAATTTCCTCATCTGATGGGGGAACTCAACACAATGGAGACCATTGCTTCCTAAGGAGGAAGGATTGATCCAAGTGGATATCGGTGGCCACCCACCTTTTCCATCTTGCTCAAAACAACTTTTTGGCAATTTTGGTAATTTACTATTTTTAGCAGTTTTTCGGGTCTTGAACTTCCAGAGTTGTTTTGAGGCCCTAAACGACGTTTTTTTGGGTATGTATCGAACAAAAAAAATCATCATGAAAATTTTGGCAATTGTTGTAGTCCTCGGATAGATTTGTCCAATGGGCTATCGTGTGCCTAAAACAGAGATCATATGCAAAAGTTACGACCCTGAGAAGTTGATGTACTGACTTACCCAAACGTGGCCCACATGACTTTTGGCGCTTCATCTCCTATGGTTAGGTTTTTGGATGTCTAGGGTTTTTGACACTACTGTTTATTGTAAAAATGCCTTAAGATCCTCATTGTAATTATCTTCTTGCGAATGAGCACAATCGTCACATATCTTCGCAGAGATAAGCTGCCACCATTCCAGCAAGCTTGTTTTCTGCTGCATTTTACAGTTTCAACTTATTTCCTTATTGAATAGAAAACCAGTTTTACTGTATCTTTGTTATTCCATGTTAAGAATCTGTTAATAATATGTAGTCATTTCATTCTACTCATAAAATCCGGATCAATTGTTGATTGAAAAAACTAGTCCAACTCGTTGTATGCACTTTTTATTTCTTTCATTTTTTCTTCTCTTGCTGCTAGGTCCACTCATTGCTTTGCCTCTTACTACAACCAAGTGATCCTATCCTAGATCTCTTCTACTAGTTGAGTCCCTTTTAATGAGATTCAACAAGAAGATCCTAGTGAAAATTATGCACCTACACTAGGATGGAGCCTCGGGGTATTTTTAGGTGGAAGTCTATTTATAGATGTATGTTGATTATTATTATCCCTTAATAATAGTTGGACAATAAATGTTAATATATTATATCATAATTACTTGAAATAGTTAACTGAAATGGCAAATCAATTAGCTATAGGAAATTTGAGTTCAAAGTTTGACTCGTGGGACATGGAAGTCTAATTAGTTGTAACTAAGTGACTTGAAGTTGTAACAGAGTTATACGTGTAGTTATGTGAGTTGTGAAGTAGTTTAACTCAGTTAAGTGAGTTAACCTCAGTTGTACTAGTTGTAACTGAACTTACACTAGGGAGAGTTCAGTGAATTAATTATTAATTAATTCACAATAAGTGATCTCACATGCAACTGAAGATTTACCACTGTTAACTAGATGCATGTCAGATCCAGTGGAGACCCAGTTGAGATAACATGTGAAAGGGACAGTTTGGCTATCAGTTGTGATTTGAGTGAAGTGCACTCATGAAATCACACACACAGTGGATGTTCCCATGAGCAATGCGCATCCTAGGCAAGAGGCATTCAAATTCATTTGCAGGTTTTCCATTGCAGGGATTTGCGCAGAGGAGGCAAGTTGTCTGGATGCAGAGAACTGGCACTTGTATTTGTTGATTTTTGTATGACAGTGTGAGTCGATTGTATTGTACTGAGAGATATTGGATTAGATTTTTGTATGAGATTGTTTCATGATCCATGATATACATAATATATGATAGTGGGGTTTTTAGCTTTATGCTTTTCCGGTAAAACATATGTGTTATGTGCGATTGATCTCTCTTCTTGATATTGCAATTGGCGATCGTGTTTTAAATTCCGTAAGAATATTAGTAGAAGTGATTATGTATTTAACAATGGAATATAATTTTTAGATCAGGAGAATCCAGGGAATACATAATCTGTATTAAAATTTCTACATGGTATTAGAGCGCAGAAGAATGCAGAAGCTGAGTTTGTGACTGGATAGAATTTGAATTTGCAGAAAGAATTTCTTGGTGCTATAGCTGATTCAAGATCGAAATGGATTTCAATGGCTTGAGGTTATAGTATGCACTCGAGGGAAGCTCGAAATACATTTCTTGGAAGGACAGGATGGAGGCAGTACTCGAAGACAATGGCTTGAAGGAATTCATTGACAAAGATGTTCCTAAGCCAGATGCTGCAGACGCTGCAAATATCGATGCATGGAAAAATAAAGTAGCAAAGGCGAGGAGGATCCTCTCTTCATCATATCATGATGATGAAGAGGATTGTGCTTTGGCTACCAGGGCAAGGAAAGGGAAGGGAAAGAAATTCCATTCAAAATGCGAGTCTAAAGTCAAGAAGATGGATTTATCCAAAGTGAAGTGTTTTCACTGTCATGAACATGGGCATATCGCTACTAACTGCCCATAGAAGAAGAAGAACAAGAAGGTTGCTGGAGCTGCAGTTGGTAAGGCCCTTGCCTCGCAATTTGAACTTGACTTCTCTTTGATCGCATGCATGGATTCAAGTGCATCGAGATCGGTGTGGTATTTGGATAGTGGCACTTCCTTCCACATGACAGGAGATAAGGAGTTTTTTAGTGACTTGGAGGAGAGAGATCTCAAAATTCATATAGAGATGGGTGACGATGGACGATACAGTGCGACTGGAATTGGTACCTGTTAGGACCCAAAAATGTCCCTTTTTCACCATATCTTTTTCTCATTCAACCTTATCATTTCTATGCTAAATTCCCACTATAATGTTTGCTAAGACCCTTTTCCCCAAGGTATGAATCATTGATCTTGATTTTATATTCTTATTTACTTAACATGTTTGGTTGGTAGCGTTTCTCATATTTTACCCATGAATGTTCAACTAATGATCAAAATATGTAGAAACAACCAAGTCTTGAAGAAAGTTCGTTGTTGTTACACAAGTTGCTACAACTATGCGCCAGTTCTGCATGTTATTACATGACTACAACAACTGCGCACTTTTCCCGGAAGCTGTCACACTTACTGCAACAGATGCCCACCGATCCTGGAAGCTGGTATATCGTTCAAATCCGAATCCCGAAGATCGATCCTCAAGGTTGTTACACATTTTGTCTCATGTTGGTGATCAAGATTCTTTTTCCCGATTTTGTGAAGATGACAGATATTCTGTATCATACGAACAACTTGAGAATCTCGGATTCTCAAGGCTATTCTGAGTTTATTTTAACTGAATGAATATGTCTTTAAATAGCACAACTTTTGTAATCATTGATACCAAAGATTAGCTGTGAACAGAGATTGAAGTGAAGCATATTGTATCTGAACATTTTTGCGAGTTAATAAAGAAGTGAATTGAGTTTCTTTAACCTACTGTAATCTTTTTGAGTGGATTCAGTGAGAAGGAAAGGGCCCACCTTCCTCATAGACTCCCCTCTATTTTTAGTTTTAGATTCACTGCTTTAATTTGTGTGATTTATCTATTTAGTATTTCTAGAATACAATTGTTGTTACAGTTCAATCCCTTTCTTTTAAATGTGCATCAGTGTGTCTCATGACAGTTAGAATCAATTGTTGAATACTGTTGGAGAATTTCTTTGAGAGTTAATTCCTTTTTTGTACTAGATTAAAACTTTGTTTTCAAGAAAATGTAAATAGAAGTGTGAACTTCTCTTTCTGCAATTAAGTAGACTTCCTTTCGTTAATTAGCACAAAATTTCCTTCTGCAAAAGTAAAATAGAAAATTAGAATAGATTAGATAATCTAGGATTCTTATACACTCATCAAACTAGATTTCAATTATGCAAGTGTGATTTCAATTCTGCAATAGTAGATTATAACTCCAGCTGTGTCAGCAACTTGTGTTAGTGTTCAAATTTTTCAATTTTGTTTCTTTTAGTTTACCTTACTACAATTTGATTAGTGTTGCTTTCATAATATAGCATAGACTGTGCACAATTATCTTACAATAACAAAACTTCCTCGGGTTTGACAATTTATATTGAACACCTTAATTATCTATTTATTTAGACAATTAAAGTGCCCAACATTTTGGCGTCGTTGCCGGGGAAGATAATTACAGATTCTTGTAAGCACATTAGTTTTTGTTTTTAGGAACAAATAGTCTGCATGAATAAAGGAAAAAGAGGATGTATCCCCAAAAATACTAACCCTACAGGTACTAGAGGACGTGGTGGAAGGAATATGGCACTGGGAAGGAAAACCTTCATTGATGAGATTATGGCCAGAGCAGATTCTTATTCAGGATCTATCTTTTTCCCTTCAAATCCTCCAAGAAGACATATCCCTCAGTCATCAGAACTACCCCATTTTGAAACATCATTTTCATCAAGGGCTGAAGCTGAAGATTTGTCACCAACAAGTCAACACACAACACTGGAGAATATTGAAGATAAAGGAAGTGTAGTTCGAAACAGGGAAAATCCAAAAGAAGTTGTTTATCAGATCAATGGACAGATAGTCACTAAAGAGGAGTGGGACGCTTTCTGTATTGAGTGGAGAGAAAGATCACGTATATAAAATCAAGGGGATAATGAAGAAGAGTTCCACCATGAGAATCCACCGAACAATGAATATCAGGAAAATGGTGAAAATACTATCTCTACCTTGGTATTTCCTATTACTAATGTTCCCACACAGGGGATTGCTCCTATGAATAACATACCTCTCTCAGCCCTGCCAAATTTCCATGGATTATCTACTGAAGATCCATATGAGTTTCTGTTTGAATTTGATATTCTGTGTAGAAGCTATGACTACAGTACCACTGCGCAAAAGCTTAAATTGTTTCCAGCTACATTGAAGGGTAACGCGCTAAGATGGTTCATGATCCTTGGAGGAGAGAATATTTCAACATGGGGACAAATGAGGCAGATTTTCCTGAACAAATACCAAGACTACTACAGAACGAGGGAATGAAGAGAGGAACTGTTTAAGATGTCTCAGAAGGAGGATGAGACCCTTGAAGATTTTGTGGAGCGACTCCAGTATAATCTACAAAGGTCTGGACATCCGGATGTGAGTCAGGACATTCTCAAAACTATATTGCTAAAAGGAGTTAGAGATGATTGTTTAGATATATTGAATATGCTTGGCAAGAGATACATATCTAAGGAATCCTATGGAGACATTGTAAATCTTTGTAAGATATGCTCTCGAGGATCTACAAGGAATAAGCCAGCTACCATGGATGCCAATTTTTCAAGGGTACAAAAATCAACCAATGGAGGAGAAACAAGAGCAAAAATAGGTAATATGTTAGAGGATTTCAAAATAGAAATGATTAACTCTTTTGCTTCACAAATTGATACTCTGCAGATCAAACAAAAACAAGCAGAATCGGATCGGGCATTGGCCATTTTCTATCTGAAATGCAGAGACAAAAATCCACCAAGGGAGTGCCCACTGAACAATGTCTAGGTATGTCTTATTTGTGAATTAGATCATGCTACTAACAAATGTCCCTCCCTACCAGGTGTAAAAGCATCAATGAAGGATACTAATGAGGAAGCAGAGGTTTCCTATCTAATAACACATAGGAGACAATGGTATCCACGAGGTCAAGGTATAAACCCTCAATTCTCTCCTGCAACACTTAATTATTGGAATAATGTGAACAATCAACTTCAATATGGTCAGATGAATGCCCCACCTCCAAATCAGATGCCACCTCATTATCAGGATCCCAATGCATGGGTACGTATGCCCCAACAACAGAATCATCCTGGGCAATGGAACCCATATTGGAGAAACCCTCAACAATAGCTTACTTATCAAAATCATCACCAACAGAACCCCTATCAACAATAGTTCCAACCCCAGTACCAGCAGCAACAGTTGCAGTTACCTCCCAATACCCCATAGAACAATCCTCCCTTACATGCTTGTGCAACCTAACCCAAATCCAAATAATACAATCATTCATAATATTGATATACACAATGGGCCAGCTCTGTCTATTACCCCTATTCCCTGTAATGAGATAAAATTGAGATCAGGGAGAATAGTCGAACCAATAATTGAAGATGCTCCATCTTCAGAATCAGACAAGGGATCGGGAGAAAAACCATCTACTGATACATAGGAAACTGATGAACCTATCATAGAATTAGCAGACCCTCCATTCCATGAAATATTAGAAATTACCAAAAATGTGGAATTACCAACCTTCAATCTCTTAAGAGAATTGCAAAATCTGTATGTTAACATTCCACTATTGCAAGCGCTTAGAGATGTCCCTATTTATGCAAAGATTGTCAGATACCTTTGTATCAAAAAGCCTGGAAGGAAGCCTAGGGACCCCCTCACAGTACACGTAGTGGGAGAATTGTCTGAAATTATGTTAGGCAAAATCCCACTTATTAAATATGGCGACCCAAGAAACCCTACAGTCACTGTCAAAATCAGACAGACATTTATTCCCGATGTGTTAGTTGATTTAGGGGCGGCAATTAATATTATGCCAATTGAAATGAAACAATTGTTGCAACTCAGAACACAAGTCCGACCTACTCCTACTGTTTTAGAATTCACTGATCGTTCTACTATCAAACCAGAAGGAGTAATCGATGATCTATCTATTTTAGTTGATTCATGGGAGTATCTTGCTGATTTTGTCGTATTGCAACCTAAAATCCATTTGGGGGGGCACCCTATAATTCTAGGAAGACCATGGTTAGCTACATCCGATGTCTTCATTGGTTGTAGATCTGGTTCAATGACCATATCTGATGGTTATGATACCAAGAAACTTACCCTTTATCCTCATGCTACACCTAGTGTGGAACCTGAAAATTATTTATGGATGGACATTGAGGATGAAAGTGCTCTTCCTGTACTAACCATAGGAAAATCCCCGAGTTTCAAAGACGAAACAGAGGATGATCTAATAAATAGCTTTATCAGTGACCCCTCTGCTGTTACACCAAACACGTATCACCGATTGAGTAGAATCTTTGACCCTACTGCCCAGGAAGGAGCCAACACAGAGATGTTCTATGAAACTATTGTAAATCAATTTAATTCATCTCTAACAGTAGACACTGAAACAATTGAATTATTTCCTAAAGTCAGTTCTAAGAGCATCGCTGTAGAAATCGGGCCTGGAAAAAACCTGAACATAAATCCTGATTTATCTTCTGCTGAAACTAAACGTTTGATGAAATTATTGATTGAACATAAAGAGACATTTGCCCGGGATTACATGGATATGGAAGGAATTTCCTCTGAACTATGCACCCACCATATATACATAAAGGAATATTGTTGACCCATTTTCCAACCCCAAAGGAGAATGAACCCTAATCTTAAAGAGATCGTTAAGGAAGAACTCCAGAAACTTCTAAATGTCGGATTCATCTACCCTATATCAAAAAGCGAGTGGGTTTCACCGTTGGTTATTGTGCCTAAAAAGAATGGTAAATGGAGAGTTTGTGTGGACTATATAGCCCTTAATAAGGCCACACAGAAGGATCATTTCCCTATGCCATTCATTGATTAGGTTCTAGACAACCTATCTGGGAAAAAGGTTTTCTCTTTCCTAGATGGATTTAGTGGTTATAACCAGATAACCATTGCTCCACAGGGCCAATATAAGACCACCTTTACCATCCCTTGGGGTACATTTGCCTACAAGGTTCTCCAATTTGGCTTGTGTAATGCACCAACCACTTTCCAGAGAGCTGTAATTGGTATTTTCTCTGATATGGTGAATGACTGTATAGAAATATTCATGGATGAATTTACACCTTATGGTACTGATTTCAATGAAGCTTTAGATAATATAGAAAAAGTACTCAAAAGATGCATACAGTCTCATCTTTCTCTTAGTACAGAAAAGTGTCATATGATGAAGAGCGAAGGTGTGGTGCTAGGACACTTCATTTCTTATGCAGGAATTCAGGTGGACCCAGCCAAAATCCAGGTAATTTTGGACATTCCAACTCCATCAACTCAGAAGGAGGTAAGAAGATATTTAGGGCATGCTAGATATTATAGGAGATTCATTAAAAAAAAATCCAAAATCGCCTCTCCTTTATTTTTTATATTAACAAAAGATGTTGACTGTAATTGGACTGACAAGTGCTAATTGTCTTTTGCAGATCTGAAACAAAAATTGTCCACAACTCCCATTTTGAGAGGGCCCAATTGGGCTCTGCCATTTCACATTTCTTCAGGTGCCTCTGATACTGCAATTAGTGCAGTGCTAGGGAAACAAGAAGAAAAATATACCTATGCTATCTACTATATCAACAAAAACTTGGCTCCTGCTGAGTTAAATTATACAGTTACAAAAAGAGAATTCTTGGCAGTGGTTTATCTGATCAATAAATTCAGGCATTATCTCACTGGTTATTCTACTTTTATTCATACTGATCATTCAACAATTAATTATTTAATGAATAAACCTATTACTAATTCCTGAGTAACAAGATGGTTTCTATTACTACAAGAATTTGACATCACTATAGTTGATAGACTAGGAAAAGAAAATGTGGTTGTTGATTTTCTCTCAAGATTGAATATAAATGATGATAATTCACTTGTAGATGATTCCTTTCCAAATGAACATTTATTTGAAGTATCTGCTCACTCACCTTGGTATGTAGAGATTGCTAATTATTTGGTTGCATGGAAGGTACCTCCACATCTATCTCCCCGAGAAAGAAGGAAGATAATTCAGAAGAGTGCTCGGTATAGTTGGATAGGGGGATACCTTTTCTACACAGGCCTGGATCAAGAAATCAGGAGATGTGTGAGAGATGATGAAGTTTATGATCTGATTAAATCTTTCCATGATGGCCCTTGTGGGGGTCATTTTGATGATAAAAGGATTGGGCATAAAATTTTGAGGATGGGCTATTTTTTTCCCACAATATTTCAGGATGCAAAGAAGTATGTCCAAGCCTGTGATAGTTGTGAGTGAATGGGTTAGCCAAATCATAGGGATGAGATGCCTCTCCAACCTCAAGTGGGTTTAGAGCCTTTTGAGATATGGGCCATGGATTTTGTAGGGCCCATTAACCCACCTTCTAATCAGAAAGTCTATATATTGGTCTGCACAAATTACATGACCAAGTGGGTTGAGGAAAAAGCACTCATCAGGGCCTCAAAAGAAGTTGTCTTAGAATTTTTATTTGAAGACATCTTTGTTAGGTTTGGAGTTCCCAAAGAGTTAGTAACTGATGGGGGACCACCTTTCACATCACATAAGTTTGAATCCCTACTCAGTAAATATCATGTTTTCCATAGAACACCTTCTCCATACCATCCCTAAGGTAATGGGCAGGTGGAAAGTACAAACAAATTCATAGAATCTATTCTTACTAAAACATTGAGGGAAGATCGTAGGGATTGGTCTGATAGATTGCATGAAGCTCTATGGGATTATCGAACCACTTGGAGGGACACAACTGGTTTTTCTCCTTATGAACTGGTATATGGAAAGAGCCCTATTTTTCCCATTGAATTCGAGATCAAAACCCTAAGAATTGCATCAACAATCAATCTAGACTTGACTCTAGAACATAAGGCCAGACTGCAGCAACTAAACGAGCTGGATGAGAAGCGTTTGGATGCTATTCATCAAACCACAGTAATTCAACAAGAAAGAACCAAGTGGCATGACCGAGTCATCAAGAAGAAATTATTCAAAAAGGGAGATTGGGCTCTGTTGTATGCTTCATGCTTTAAATAATTTCAGGGTAAGCTGCGTACAAGATGGTTGGGACCTTACGAGGTAGACATTATTTTTCCCAATGGAACAATCAGGTTAATCACTATTGATGGATCCAATACACAGTTACTTGCAAATGGTCATCGCTTGCACCTGTATCAGCGTCCACTTTCCAAAGATGAATTTAAATCCAAATGTAGAGATGATACAAATTATCACTTTTTACAAGGAAAAGAGCTTGCTCCTTCCCTTTCTGAACCTTAGAAATTTTCTCTTTTCAATAAAACCTTGTATATAAATAAACTCTACAAATTTGAATTTTTTTGTTTTTGCTTAAGTTTTTTTTTTTTATGTTTTTCTAATAAATTCAGCCAAAGTTTATCAGGCAGTTACTTGTGTGCAGATAGATCAATGAACAACATGGTAGATTACAGTGAAAGGAGCCAAAGGATTGGTTTTTGAAGTTTGAAAAACTTCCTAAAAATTAAGGGATTCTGTGTTCGACCGCGTTACATGTTGTTACACCATGGTCACTTTAAATGCCATTATACTCTTTTCCAACAAATTGGTCGATTTACATGCTATTACACCTTTTTCCCGAAAAATTGGCCGATTTACATGCAGATACACCTAATTCCACCAGTTCAGCCAAAAATACATGTTGATACACCTACCACTGTTATTCCTTTTCTCTATTTTGCATATCGCTTCACCCATTTTTCGCATTTCTACCATTTTTCCATGCTGAAACACTATTGTTTTGTCACTTCCACTGCTATTTTTTTTCCACTCTCTCTGTCAGAAAAGGCCACTTCATCATTACTTGACTCTACATCCACAGATTTCCAATTGGTCAACCACAGAAAGGAATCCACCTATGCTCCACCTATCATATCATCATTTCTCACGTTCCAGAGCCATCTCTCATCATTACAGCTATTCCACGCAGATCAAATGGCAGTTGGATAGTGCAGTTACTCTGACAGATCGGTTTGAGCGATAAGTTATGAGGTACGTTACTAATCCTACGTGTCAAAGTGATGTAGATATGGAAGCAATCTTTAATGATTACCCGTCAGTTGTCCTAAATTCGTTAAACCAAGAGCCAATAAGATTAGTTGGATGGAACGAAAATCTATGCCGACCTAACAGTAAAATCCCTTTTTATATTCACCTCTGCCACCTTTCGACCACGCTTATTTTTGCTTAGACACTGGGTTCTTTATGCAGTCCATGTTTGAATTTATTGTGTCTTTGGTTTAGGTGCCAGTTTCTCTTCTTAAGTGATTGTTACAATCTAAAGCAATGTCATGGGAGGATCAGCTGTGAGGTATGAACTGGAAAATCTGGATGCATTGCTGCTACATCCAGATGTTTACAAAATATTTCTGCAGGCTGGCTAGATTTCTTATTTTAAGAAGCTACAGGGGTTTAATGAAGTAGAGGTATTGGAGTTCAGTCAGAATCTCACAAAAGGGTATTCAATGATGCATGGGGTGAGGATTCCAGTGATGGAAGAAAACATGGTTGTTGTGATAGGGTTGTTGAACACATGAGAAATATGGCTTAACATAAAATCACACCTTCTCGACGCACAAAAGGGTTTTCTCGTGGATAATGAGAAAGTACAGACCAAGGGCCAAGGTGCAGATGTAAGTTCCTTACCAGAACCATGGGGGAAAGTGTCAGAATTTGTAAAAAGGTACATTACATGCGAAGGAAGATACCAAGTAGTTTATTTTTATGATTTTATACTACTGTCACATTTGAGACATCAAAATCTAATAAACACCCCTTATTACCTTCTTCATTCCTTACATAATATGGCTCACTTTGTCAAGAGATTGAAGCATCCCATGAATTTTCTTTCCAATCACTGACTGATAACGTTGTTGATTCGTAACAGAATGGTAATTTCTAATGTCCCATTACCTGAAGTGGAAGAACAACAAAATTCTATGCCTTCTGTTATGGTCGAACTCGAGCATCCAATTCCTAAGCCCTCGGTTGAACCAATAGTTAAAACCCCCACTTTAACTTCCCGTAAGTCGACTGCAAGAGGCCAACGCAACACCAGAAGCAACTCTAACACCACTCTAAAAAGTGTCGATAGAGTTGAACAGAAACAACGTAACCCTATGCCTGTGGTTGTGCTTGAGCCAACAGTTGATGACGAAATCCCTGGACCAAATCATGAGCCTCAACCCTCGGCTACAAAAACTGTTGTTGAAGAACTCTCTCCTACTCCTACAACTCAAAAGAAGAAACTACCTTCTTCTATCTTTGCATTTCCTAGGAAGAGAACTAGGTCAGATAGGTCTCCTGCAACAATAGTTACATCCCCCGCTGTAATATCCAGAATGTCATCTTCATCTCCTATTGAACCAACAACAACTCAAAACCCTCCTATTTCTACAACAATCGTTGAAGCCCCTACTGTCATTGCCAATGAATTGCCTCAGAAAATACAATGCCAAACTAGAAGAAAATATCAGAGAGGCATCAATAGAGTTGCACCAAAAGAAACTCAAAACCCTCCTATTTCTGCAACAACCGTTTAAGCCCCTACTGTCACTGCCACTGAAGCATCTCAGAAAATAAAACGTCAACCTAGAAGAAAATATCAGAGAGGCATCGAAAAAGTTGCACCAGACGTTGCCACAGAGTGTCCTAATTTTGCTGATACTCAGATGCTACCAGATTTTATGGAGGTATGTATTCCAGGTTTGACCTTGTGCAAGGAATTTCAAGAAACCATTTTCTCATTGTAGGCCGAATGTACACAAATTACAACAGAATCATCGACTCCGCTTGATGATTCTGTGTGTCACTCGACGAGTGACGATGTACATATTATATAAGACCCTAGCATCCCAACACCTCCTCCTTGTGTGGTTGTTGAAGAACTCCCTCCTTCTCCTTGCCTGGTTTTTGAAGAGAGCCCTCCTTCTCCCAAAGCAAAGAAAAGGAAATCCCATGTTTTTGTCTCTACATTACCTAAGAGGAGAACTAGGTCGACAAGGTCTACTGAAGCAGTAGTCGGATGGAAGAATATAGAAAAAGCATTACCCATTCTTCATCCATTATCCTCAATTGACAAAGAAGGGGCTGTTACACAAGAACCAGTCCCTTCCAACAACATGAATGTGACACAAGAACCAGTCCCTTCCAACAACATGAATGTGACACAAGAAACAACCTCTTTCCAAAACCAGCTGCCCAGGAAGAGACTGCCCCACAAGAACCAGTCATGCCAGAACTAGCTGTTACACAAGAGCCAGCTTCCCAAAAAGAGACTATTCCACAAGAACAAGTCATGCCAGAAGTGGCTATTACACAAGAACCAGTCCCTTCCAACAACATGACTGTGACACAAGAACCTGCCTCTTCCCAGAACAAAGTTGTCACACAAGAACCAACTTCCCAGGAAGAGACTGTCCCACAAGAACCAGTCATGCTAGAACTATCTTTTACACAAGATACAACTGCCCAAAAAGAGACTGTTCCACAAGAACCAGTCATGCCAGAAGTAGTTGTTACACAAGAACTAGTTACACAACATAGTGAGGATGTGCCACTTGCTCAACTATTTTCTCAAATTGAGAAGAAGATAAAGGATACAAAAACTTCCAGGATTTATGAACTACTGAAGGAAAATGAAAGCCTCAAAGCAGAGTTGGCTTCCCTAAAGAATGAATTACAGGTTGCTCGACAGAAAAAACTAGAGGGGATAGCCTTGGACATATTAGCATTGACAAAAGCTGTTATGGACCAAAATAGAGAGAACATGTGCTATGAATATGGTAATATTTACTTTCAAGCAGGGTATAAAATAGTGAAAGTACTAGTCGCTGGTCATGTTGAAGAACCAAACAATCTCTCAGTCAAGATAGAAGATGACCTTACTGCTCCACAAAAACCAGTAAGGCAGAGGAGATCTCAACGTAATAGAGTAGTTGCTAGTTTACCAACAAATTTTACACAAGAACCTCTGTTACACACTCAAACTCATTCTGTTCTTGAATACAAAGAAATAAAGACATATTTTTGAAACAACAGATGTTGGGGGTACACACAGGTTTTTCCCATACCGGTACTTAGCAATTTGTCTTAGCAGTTTTCATTAGAGGAGTCACTTCCCTGACTCAGATTCAGAGTAAGGCTTGTAAGTGTTTTGCATGAGGACATGCAATATATTCAGTTGGGGGGCATGTTAGGACCCAAAAATGTCCCTTTTTCACCATATCTTTTGCTCATTCAACCTTATCATTTCTATGCTAAATGCTCACTATAATGTTTGCTAAGACCTTTTTCCCAAGGTATGAATCATTGATCTTTCTTTTATATTCTTATTTACTTAACATGTTTGATTGGTAGCGTTTCTCATATTTTACCCATGAATGTTCAACTAATGATCAAAATATGTAGAAACAACCAAGTCTTAAAGAAAGATCGTTGTTGTTACACCAGTTGCTACAACTATGCGCCAGTTCTGCATGTTGTTACACAACTACAACAATTGTGCACTTTTCCTGGAAGTTGTCACACTTACTGCAATAGATGCCCACCGATCCTGGAAGCTGGTATATCGTTCAAATTTGAATTCTGAAGATTGATCCTCAAGGTTGTTACACATTTTGGCTCACACTGGTGATCAAGATTCTTTTGCCTGATTTTGTGAAGATGACAGATATTTTGTATCATACAAACAACTTGAGAATCTTGGATTCTCAAGGCTATTCTGAGTTCGTTTTAACTAAATGAATCTGTCTTTAAATAGCATAACTTTTGTAATCATTGATACCAAAGATTAGCTGTGAACAGAAATTGAAGTGAAGCATATTGTATATGAACATTTTTGCGAGTTAATAAAGAAGTGAATTGAGTTTCTTTAACCTACTGTAATCTTTTTGAGTGGATTCAATGAGAAGGAAAGGGCCCACCTTCCTCACAGACTCCCCTCTATTTTGAGTTTTAGATTCACTTCTTTAATTTGTGTGATTTATCTATTTAGAATTTCTAGAATACAATTGTTGTTACAGTTTAGTCCCTTTCTGTTAAATGCACATCAGTGTGTCTCATGAGAGTTAGAATCAATTGTTGAATATTGTTGGAGAATTGCTTTGAGAGTTAATTCCTTTTTGCACTATATTAAAACTCTGTTTTCAAGCGAAAGTAAATAGAAGTGTGAACTTCCCTTTCTGCAATTAAGTAGACTTCCTTTCGTAAATTAGCACATAATTTCCTTCTGCAAAAGTAAAATAGAAAATTAGAATAGATTAGATAATCCAGGATTCTTATACACTCATTAAACTAGATTTCAATTATGCAAGTGTGATTTCAATTCTGCAATAGTAGATTAGAACTCCAGTTGTGTCAGCAACTTGTGTTAGTGTTCAACTTTTTCAATTTTGTTTCTTTTAGTTTACCTTACTGCAATTTGATTAGTGTTTCTTTCATAATCTATCATAGACTGTGCACAATTATCTTACAATAACAAAACTTCCCTCGGTTTGATAATTTATATTGAACACCTTAATTATCTATTTATTTAGACAATTAAAGTGCCCAACAGTACCATTACCTTTCAGAGGGAGTCAGGTAAACCATTTCAATTGAAAAATGTTATGCATGTTCCAGGTTTGAAGAAAAACTTGGTCTTAGTCGCAATGTTGGAGGACAGAGGCTATGATGTTGTTTTCAGTGGTGGAAAATCTTTTCTGCGACATAAACAATGGGTCAAGTAAAGAGGATAGGGATTCGAGTTAAGAATCTCTACATGTTGGAGGTAGATGGCTGCGCGGCCATGATGGGCAAGGCAGAAAAAGTGGTGATGCAGTATGAGGGAAAATTATGGCACAGGTGATTGGGCCATCTTCATCATGGAGCCTTGAAGATCATACAACAAATATCTACTGGAATTCCAATGGGAACACTTTCTCAGTTAGATCAGTGCAAGGGTTGCACCATGGGGAAGTATGTAAAGTCCACCTTTCATGAAAAGGAGAACCATGCATCGGTAATCCCGGAGAGAGTTCACATAGACGTGTGTGGACCATTCTCGGTTGCTTCAACAACAAAACATAAGTCTTATGGTATTTGTGTTGATGAATTTTCTCGTAAATGTTGGATCTTCTTCATGCAGAAGAAGGATCAAACATTCTCAAAGTTTTGTGAGTTTAAAGCATTGGTGGAGAAAGAGTCAGGGAAGCAAGTGAAGGCTCTAAGGGGCAATAATGGTGGAGAATACATCTCTAATGAATTCAAAGACTTCTGCAACAAAAAAGGAATTTGAAGAGAACTCATAGCGCCTCATAAACCACAACAAAATGGGGTCGTGGAGAGGAAGAACAGAACGATTGTGGGTGCAACATGAGCGATATTGCATGATCAGGGCCTACCAATGCATTTGTGGGCGGAAGCATGAAATGTCGTGGTTTATGTGCAAAACCGTTGTCCTCATAGAGTACTTGGCATGATTACACCTGAAGAAGCTTTCACTGGTAAGAAACCCAATGTTTCTCATTTTAACATTTTTGGCTTATTTTTTATGTGCATGTGACCTAGGATGCTAGGAAGAAGCTGGAACCGACTGCTGAAGTTGGGATATTTGTGGGGTACACAGAAACACCCCATAATTATCGCGTGTATTTTCCTAATAGTAAGATCTCTGTTATGCGACGAGATATAAAATTTGATGAGGGGAAATCCATGCAGTTGTCGCTTGAGAGGGAGTTAGACTTGTATGAAGAGAAGGAACTATTGGTTCCCAAAGATGAGTTTCAAGATGTGGATCAACCACATGAGGAGTTTCATGGAGTGGAGGAATCCACTCATGCAGAGCCATCCATCATAAACGAAAGAAAGCGCACCACGGAAGTTGATAGATTGAGACTAGATGTTGCACAGAATGTAGGAGCCCCTACTTCACAGCCCAAACAAAGATAGTCTCCTGATCGATTTATTGGATACATGGCTCTCATGAGAAAATGTATTGTGAATGAACCATATTCTTTTCAGGAAGCAATGCAGGATCCCACTTGGGTTGATGTAATGGTGGAGAAGTATGACTCCATTGTCAAAAATAGTGCATGGGAAATTGTCCCAAGACCAATTGATGAATCAGTGGTAGGTTCGAGATGGATCTACAAGGGTAAGATTTTAATCATTTTTCTTTATGTTGATGATTTAATACTGACTAGTGATGAGAAACTGATACACTCATGCAAGTAGGACCTTGCAAAAGATTTCGAGATGAAGGATATGGGCCTTCTTCATTATTTCCTTGGATTGGAAATATGGCAACGAGATGGTGAACTTTTTGTGTCTCAAGAAAAGTATGTAGGGGAGATACTTGGTGAGTTTCACATGGAGGGTTGCAAACCCATGGATACTCCTCTTCTAGGAAATTGGAAGAAAGAGGATGCTACTTCTGGAGAGGTAGTGGATGCTACTGTCTATTGACAATTAGTGGGTTCACTAATGTATTTAGTGAACACGAGACCGAACATTTGTTATGCGGTTAACCAACTGATTCAAGCAATGGTTAATCCTACAAATCTCTTTTGGAAGTCGGGAAAGCATGTACTGAGATACCAGAGGGGAACATCTGAGTATGTCTTATGGTACAGAGAGACGAATGAGGTGAAGTTGCATGGATTCATGGATGCAGATTGGGTGGGTAGCCCAATGGACATAAAAAAAACATCAGGGGGGATCTTTAGTATCGGATCTACAACTGTTTCTTGGTACACCAGGAAACAGATATCCGTGGCACTCAGTTCAGTGGAAGTTGAATACATGGCAGTGAGTCAAGCTGCATGTGAGGCTATCTGGATGAGAAATATCTTGGTTGGTTTGTTTGGTTCTCATTTAGATCCGACAGTGATTCATTGTGATAATCAGAGTTTCATTAAACTATCAATTAATCTTGTGTTTCATGATAGATATAAGCATATAGATATCTGGTATCATCATCTCAGAGATTGTGTGCAGCAAAAGATCATGCTGCTTTAGTACATTCCTACAGAATATTAGGATGTAGACATTCTGACGAAGGCACTCACTAGGAGAAAATTCGAATACCATAGAGACAGGATAGGGGTGAAGGATAATCCCTTTCTTGTTGAGAGGGAGTGTTGAGATTCAACAAGAATATCCTAGTGAAAATTATGCACCTACACTAGGATGGAGCCTCATGCTATTTTTAGGTGGAAGTCTATTTATAGATGTTGTTCTATTTATAGATGTATATCGACTATTATTATCCCTTAATAATAGTTGGACAAAAAATATTAATCTATTATCTCATAATTACTTGAAATAGTTAACTGAAATGGAAAATCAGTTAGCTATAGGAAATTCGATTTCAAAGGTTGACTGGTGGGACATGGAAGTCTAATTAGTTGTAACTAAGTGACTTGAAGTTGCAACAAATTTATAAGTGTAGTTATGTGAGTTTTGAAGTAGTTTAACTCAGTTAAGTGAGTTAATCTCAGTTGTACTAGTTGTAATTGAACTTACACTAGTGAGAGTTCAGTGAATTAATTATTAATTAATTCTCAATCAATGATCTCACATGCAACTGAAGATTTACCACTGTTAACTACATGCATGTCAGATCCAGTGGAGACCCAGTTGAGATAACAGGTGAAAGGGACAGTTTGGCTATCAGTTGTGATTTGAGTGAAGTGCATTTATGAAATCACACACACAATGGATGTTCCCATGAGAAATGCACATCCTAGGAAAGAGGCATTCAAATTCATTTGTAGGTTTTTCATTGCAAGGATTTGCGCAGAGGAGGCAGGCTGTCTGGATGCAGAGAATTGGCACTTGTATTTTCTGATTTTTGTATGACAGTGTGAGACAATTGTATTGTAATGAGAGATACTGGATTAGATTTTTTTATGATATTGTTTCATGATCCATGATATACATAATATATGATAGTGAGGTTTTTATTTTTATGCTTCCTCGGTAAAACATCCGTGTTATGTGCGATTGATCTCTCTTCTTGATATTGCAATTGGCGATCGTGTTTAAAATTCCGCAAGAATATTAGTAGAAGTGATTATGTATTTAACAGTGGCATATAATTTTTAGATCAGGAGAATCCAGGCAATACATAATCTGTATTGAAATTTCTACACCTTTTCTCTACAATATACACCCAATTTTGGGTTGTAGTCAAAGTTTCTTTGCATTGGTTAGTTGCCACCTATATCTTATCCATCATTGCCTCTGTCAACTAGGTTTTTGATCCCATACTTTGTAGTACCTAGGATTGTTTTTGGCATTCTTTTGATTTCTCTATGTCACATATATCCTTCAAATTTTGCTTCCCTCTCTACATTTTCATAACTTCTTACTACACATGATTGACTATGTCTATTAGGGAGGCCCCTAGTTCTAAGCCGCAAATCTTTCTATCCTTTTCTTTTAGTGATAGCCACATTTGAATGAATTTGATTCTTACCACTTTGATTTAATCTTCCATTGAATTATGTAACATCCCTCAACCACCCTGGCCATGGAAACACCACTACTTCAAAACCAAACTGCTCTGAAAACCAGATTGTAACATACCCAACCACCTAGGCTGGGCAATGCCACTTGAACAATTTCATGCTATGATATACATATATATCTAATACAATTTAAATAGACATAAACATTCTACTCATACACATATTCACGCGGAAGCAACAGTAATACATACATGCAATAAACACAAGAAATTATGATGACATTAGAACAAATGTACAAGATACACAATTGTTGTTCCTTGACGAAGTTTTGAGGATCCTTGGTCATTTTTTACCATTTTGGGACTTTGACAGGTTGTCGAAGGCGGAGTGCAAGATGAAGCGAAGATCGCGGGATCTTGGCCCATTTCTAAGGCTTTTTGGGTTTTGGGCTTATGTAATGGGTATGGGGATGTCATCCCATGGGTTTACCCATGCTTAGGCCTATTTTGTAATGTATATATAT
>ML785164.1:36638-66114 GCA_009831015.1 Picea engelmannii
GTCTAGGCGATGTAAGAGAAGGAAGGGAAAAGGCATCTATGTGATGTTGTGCTAAGTGCTAAAGTGCTAAGTGTGAATTGTAAATGCTTTGTGCATACTATGTTCAGACTTGCAGAGCTAAGTGCAAGTCATCTGTAGTGCTCTGTGCGTAGACTGTGGAAGGATTTGTGTTTTAACTCAAGGAAGGAGGATCTAGCGAGGTGCGTAGATCTCCCGTCCTCCGCGAAGTTGATTTGGAGGCTTTGTGCATGTAAGAATATTGAAAGAAGCTAATAAAGAAGATGAAGAGTTGGTTGATGTAGCCCCAGGGTGGGGGTGAACCACGTATATCCTGTGTTGTGAATGATTTTTTCTTTATGATTTTTCTTTTGTTTATGTAATTCAATGCTTAGTGCAATGTTAGATGATAGATGAATCTGATATGATATATTAGTGTTGAATAATGTGGACGAATGCTAGATATGATCTATGTTGGTATGCTTAGTACTTGAGTCTATTGAATCTATGTGAATACTACGTTGATCTGTTATTAGGGTTTAGCTGCATTGTAAACTAAGGCTGAATATTGATGAATCAGAATTGCTAAGTGCTCTGTTAATTTATTACAATCATAGATCTGTGTCCCAACTAAGGTTGCAGACATTGGAGTCCTGCAACCACCCCTGCCTCTACCTTGGGTGAGACTTCATCTTCTTCGCAGGTGTTGCTGAAAGGGCCGGTAGTTAGGGTTTTGTTGGTGCGTTGTTGTAGCATTGAACCCTGGGTCTACCCCTGTGCCAACAAAAACATCCATTTCTGGGACCTGAAACTGTGATTGCTGGGAATTAAGAAAAAAGGAGCTTTGTGCGAAGATCTAACCTGAAACTGTGAAAGCTCCATGTGTAGATCTATCACCCTAGTGTGCAATATTCTACTTAATTTGTAAAGCTCTATGCTAAGAGGAGAAGTGAAATCCAAAGAAAAGTGGTAAGATATTGAAACTTTGTGCTCTGGTAAAGGTAAGAATATTGAAAAGTTTTATATCTGGAAACTTTAAAGGTAAGAATATTGAAAAATTTTAGACCTGGAAGCTTTGTGCTTTGCTGAAAGTAAGACTAGTGGAAATGTTTGTTTCAAAAAGTATGGATCTAGGTATGTTTGATAAGTTTTTTCCTAGTAGCGCACAACTAGAAGAAAGAAGATTTGATATAAGTAGATTTGATAAGAATAGTGAAAGATATGTTATACCTATGCATAGAAAGAATGTTTGGACTAACCAATGGATGTAGGATCCTAGAAAGAATTTTTTGCAGGTTAGCTACTATGATCCTAGTGCACAGTACAGGAAGGGTTGGGGATCATTTAAAATAAAGAGAGGATTAACCCTTTGTTACAGTTGCAGAAGACCAAGACATATGGCTAACGAATGCCCTGGTAGAAGACCTAGTTTTCTTTGTTGTAAAGCTATGGATCATGAAGTTCTGGATTTCCCTAGAATGATTGCTAAGCTTGAAAGAATGAATATGAGACATGAAGACCATGAGAAAGGTCAAGAAACTAAGACCATGGCAGAACCCCAGAAAGAATTAGAGATTGTATTGCTGCAAATAAAATAAACCCTGAATGACCACCAAAATATCAACTTATCAGAGATCTTCAAAGAAAAAGAATGCATAGAAGCAAGAATAAGAGACTTCAAAATTGACTACGTTCTGGATGAGGAAACATAGGTTAATATCATGAAAAAAATAAATTGGGAAACTTTAGGAAAGCCTGCTATGATTCCTTCATTGGGAGAAATATGATTATTTAGAGGAAAACTGATAACCCTATGTGGAAGGATCACCCAAGTATCTATGAGTATTCATGGAACTTCGACAGAGTAAGAGTTTGAGGTTATGAAATTTATTGAGAACAATGCCCAATTTTCTATATTAATAGGAAAATCTTGGATTGAAAGGGATCAGGCCAAAAGGAAAGAAGAAGAATTCTTAGAGTAGAAGAAGCAATAGTTGTAAGATTTCATGACTAGGAGGATGGCATGCTTGATTGAAGAACAAGAGAACAGATTGAAGATATTTAAAAATAGGAACTTGGATGTTGAATTTGGAAGAGCACGAGAAGACTTACAGAATATTGAAGCACCTACCCCAGATAGAGAAGAAGTACTGCCCCTGAATCCTAAGAAAGAATTTCAACAGTGCGAAGTTACTATGCCAAGAGGAGATAAGAATCAGAATGGAAAGAGGAATAACAAGACGAAGCTCACTAGAAAGAAGGCTAGAAAACTAAGTAAAAAGAAATCAAAGATCAAAAAGTTACAGAAGGTTCTATAGCAAACTTCGCAGAAGGAAAATTTGCAAAACTGGGACTTCGTCGGAATATCAGAACAACGCCACATGGCACTTCGCCATGGAGAAGAAATATATCCGTTAGAAACAGTATAACCATTAGACTAATGCCTTGAACGGTTAGAACAATAGTTATGGCTAGGGAGCTCGCCAACAGACCATTGGGACTGTGCCGTAATGGACATAACTGAATTAATGAAGGCCTCTCGCTCGTTGGAGAGATCTGTTTCCTAGTTATCTACTTATTCCGTCAAGCCTTGCACCGAGAACACTTTTTCCAACCGTGATTATCTAAGCCCGCAGATTAGTTGATTTCATGCAGTGATCATCAAGCTATCACCATCCATCCCGTTGCATTGAGTAGTTACTCTTCAGACCCGAGATATTCAACCACAAGCGTGTATGTCCGAAGAATTTAGTGCAGTTGAAGAGTCTGTGAAGGAGGTACTCATCAACCTTATGACTGAAAAAGTAATGTATGAAAGGGTAATGTCTGTGGGTGTACATGCGTCATCGACGAGAGGAGTGCAAGCCTTTCTGTCGACCACTCGCAGATCTGGGCCATCCCAAGTCGTCACAGAAAAGAGAACCAAGCACATGGATGACCTAGAAAATGTGAAGCTAATCTTGACCATCTTACCCAACTACATCCCGCCTCTAGCCGGCGTGGTGAGTCATTATAGTGTTCCGAGAGATTTTTATTACACAATGGTTATTGCATACCTCCCGAAAGGGATACACGTAGTTAGAGCGCAACATGACAAGATATCAATGTTGAAGTTCAACGACTTCAACCTAGGAGACCGCAAGAACCATCGTATGCTCGTCCCATATAAATACTTGACTAGGACGAAGGGGAAGAACTCTTTAATAATACCCCAGCCATGGACGATGAACCTCGTGCAATCCACCCTTTTAAATGTAATGAAGATCCCACATTTTGGATGGCACCAAGAGGTTAACGCCTGTGTCAAGCTCCTGCTTTCATGCTACCATGGAGGATACTTATTGATAGACTGACGTATCACAGTCAATATGACGCTGATCCATAGGATCACCACATTGAGCATGCAAGGACCCGACCTGCAAGACTTCTACTTAGGAAAATCTACAGATCGCACCTTAGCACAGAAGATCAAGAATACCTACGATGATGTTGAGAAGGGGACACGAGGCTACAAGGTAGCTTCCATATAGAATGGCCCAGTGTGCCTAGCATGTCAATTAATTTCATGAAATCTTGTGAGAAAGAATAGATCCACGCAGGTCATAGGGTTTGTCATTGACCTCGTTGGGAAATGCATGGAAGGCCTAGAGATGAACTGGGTGAAGTACCTAGTTAACCAGCTGGAATTAGATTTTCGTGAGCACAAGATCATGGCTACGAGTTCCACTTTAGCTGGCTCCTGATCCTCATTGTGTTTATTTGTTGGGAGATGCAAGAAGGTGTGACCTTCCCGGACATTAAGTCGTTCGAACCACTTGCTGCGGAGTTTACCACGCTCTGGTACTCGATCAATATGGGGAAACAATGGAAGTCAAACTTAGTCTTTCACACATATTATCTCCAACTGAAAAGGGTTATCAAATCTGAACCTCGCATGATGCCAAACACCCTACAATAGTTCAAACCCTCATGAAGTTCTGTGCATATCGACACTTCATCTATATCACTGCATGAGAAGACGAGCATAAGGAGTAGCTTCAGTCATACTACAAGCTTACAGAAGAGGACCTCGAGGAGATAACTAAGGACTGGTCATTAGACCTCCTTATCCCCGCTAATCCTACAGAGATGTGTAACCCTGAACTTGATAGCTCAGAGGCCGCTCACAGAGAACATGACACACCCAGAACCAACAGAAGGAAGAAGACCGAAGAAGTCCAAGACTTAAGCAATGCATTAGAAAAGAATTCCTTAGTATCACTTGGCCAAGGGGGTGATGATGAAGTAGAAGAGATAAATGGAAAATAATATGAGCTAAAGCAAGGCAAAGTAACACCGCCTAGAGATGAGGCTGATCCCTTCAAGAAGAGGAAGGTTTCTCCCCCAAAACCCTCTTCCCGGAAGAAATCCAAAGCCGCATTGACTAATATGCAGACTTTGCTCACTATCGATGACTTTGATTTCATCATCGCAGCTGTAAACGATGCCTTGCAAGAAATATTGCAGAAACAAGAAGCCAAGAAGGAGGAGATGTATGACAAAATCGAGGTTAAAATCTGATGGGTACAATAGACCCTTCAGTCTAGTCACACAGTGTCCATTGTGCCCCTGTTGTCGGAAGAACCAGATTTGGGAGATGAGCCAGCCCAACTCTGCAGAGTAGCTGATGCAATCAAAGCTCACCTTCATCATGCACAGGAAGAAACAAAATAAGCCACCTAGGCCTTGAAGAAAGTGCAATAATTAGTCGTAGAAAAACGCAGAGTTGCGGAGTAGGAGAAGGTTTCTCTCCAAACAAAGTTTGAAGAGGAGAAAGCACAGATTCAACACAAAAAAGAACAGTTGCTCATAAAGCAACTAGAAGTAAAAGAAGCAGTCAACAGAGCACTTCGATTTGTGACAAGATTAGAGACAAAGGAAGAATACCAAGTCAAGCATCAAGTAGAGCATCTTGCAGAAGCTATCCAATAGCTACAACAAAGAATAGCAGACTTAGAGCTACGAATAATGCCCGACACTCCGCAGGATGTGAGGGATCAAAGAGAAGCAACTACTCGAAGGGAAGTTGAGAGAATAAAGGCCCTTACCATGGAATGTAAACAACTAAGTGATCATAGTGCCCAGACTTATGAGAGACTCACTGAGAATACAGAACTGAAGGCACTTGAGTCACAACTCTAGGAGGCGAAGCAACAAGAATAAAAAATACAAGTGCAGTTGAAGCCCCTATCAGCTGTTGAAAAGATGAAGCGATCCCAAGAACAATGCAATGCTCAACAATAGGTCCACACCATTTAGAGAAAATTCATGGAAGTGACTCAAAGGCTCCAACCTATAAAGGACGAGGCTTGCCAACTATTCACAGAGATCAAAGGTCGTGGAGCAGAACTGGAGCAAGTCGTCACTACAACTGAACAGTGCTTAGAGGGTCCTGTCAATGAAGATGTTTTCCAAGAGTTCGCCGGAAGGAGGCCATGGAACAACAATAGGTCGAAGCATATCGAGCCAAGATCAAGGCTTTTGAGGCATAATTACCCAAAGTAGAGTGATTCGGGACGAGTGTTGGGGGCCTGTTGACCCTTGACCAAATTTTGAGAATCCTTGGTCAGTTTTGACCATTTTGGGACTTTGAAAGGTTTTTGAAGGCGGAGTGCAAGCTGAAGCAAATATCATAGGATCTTGGTCCCTTTCTAAGTTTTTTTTTTTTGGGGCTTATGTAATGGGTATGGGGATGTCGACCCATGGGTTTACCCATGCTTAGGCCTATTTTGTAATGTATAAATATATGTCTAGGCGATGTAAGAGAAGGATGGGAAAAGGCATCTATGTGATGTTGTGCTAAGTGCTAAAGTGCTAAGTGTGAATTGTAAATTCTTCGTGCATACTGTGTTCAGACTTGTAGAGATAAGTGCAAGTCATCTGTAGTGCTCTGTGTGCAGAATTTGGAAGGATTTGTGTTGTAACTCAAGGAAGGAGGATCTAGCGAGGTGAGAATATCTATTGTCCTCTGTGGAGTTGACTTGGAGGCTTTGTGCATGTAAGAAGATTGAAAGAAGATAATAAAGAATATGAAGAGTTGGTGGACGTAGCCCCAGGGTGGGGGTGAACCACGTATATCCTGTGTTGTGAATGATTTGTGATTTATGATTGTTCTTTTGTTTATGTAATTCAATGCTTAGTGAGATGTTAGATGATAGATGAATCTGATATGATAGATTAGTGTTGAATAATGTGGACGAATGCTAGATTTGATCTATGTTGGTATTCTTAGTTCTTGAGTCTATTGAATCTATGTGAATACTGCGTTGATCTGTTATTAGGGTTTAGCTGTGCTGTAAACTAAGACTGAATATTGATGAATCATAATTGCTATGTGCTCTGTTAAGGTATTACAATCATAGATCTGTGTCCCAGCTAAAGTTGTAGACACTGGATTCCTGCAACCACCCCTGCCTCTACCTCAGGTGAGACTTCACGTGCTTCGCAGGTGTTGCCAAAAGGGCCGGTAGTTAGGGTTTTGTTGGTGCGTTTTTGTAGCATTGAACCCTAGGTCTGCCCCTGTGCCAACAAAAACATACAATTAACATAGAATTGGTACTTATCTTTTTATGAGAAGACCACTGACTGCATGCAGACCTTCCATGAACCTCCCAGCCTTAGACCACACTACTTCAATCTATCAGCAGTGGGTCACTTGTCTCACCAACTTATAAATACTTGTCTCACCAGCCTATAAACTTCATTAAACATCATCACAATTCACTAGGGGCTTGACCTTGGGGTGTTACAATCCCCTCCCCTTATTTTTGCACTGTCCTCAGTGCAACTCATTTACATAGCATCAACAATATTTTTAAAATCTTGAAAAGGATGCGGGTATTCTTCCCGCATACCATCTTCATGCTCCCAAGTTGCGTCCTCGGGACCGCACCAGGTCCATTGGACTTTTACAAGCCCTATGGCTCGATTCTGGAGCTGTTTGATTTTCTGGTCCAGAATGCATACTACATGCACTTGAAAAGCCCTTTCTTGCTCCACCTGAATCACATTCCAATCAATAACATGATTAACATCAGGTATATATTTCTTAATCAATGATACATGGAATACATTATGTATAGACATAGATGCAGGCAATGCAAGTATGTAAGCTATTGGTCCAATCCTCTCTAGGATTTCAAATGACCCACAATATCTGGCTGCTAACTTGGAATAGTTTCCCAACTTCAGGGAACTTTTGTTGGCCTTCACCTTCAATAAAACATGATCACCCACTTTAAATTCCCTGCGAGTTCTTCCCTTGTCAACATAGATTTTTTTCCTGTCTTGGGAAGCCTTTAAATTCTGTTTAATCTTCATCATTTTCTCTTCCATTTCTCTCAGCAACTCTAGCCCTATCACGGCTTTGTCATCTAGGTTGTCCCAACTTACTGGGGTGTTGCACTTTCTTCTATAAAGTTCCTCAAATGGGCTCATCTTCAGTGATGCTTGATACCCATTGTTGTATGAAAAGTCTACCAAGTGTAGATATTCTTACCATTTAGATGGTTTTTCCATCACTTACATCCTTAGCATATCCTTTATCACTTGCTTCACCCTTTCTGTTTTCCCATCAGCCTCAGGATGATAAGTTGTGTTGAAGTTCAGATTTGTTCTGAACCCTTTGAATAACCCCTTCCAAAACTTTGAGGTAAACTTTGGATCTCTGTTAGAAACAATTGTCTTGGGTATGCCATGCAATCGTGCTACTTCCCTCAGATAGATATCAACAACATTGGTTTCCTTGTGAGTAACCTTCATAGGAATGAAATGGGAAAATGTTATAAGCTTGTCCACCACCACCATGATAACATCATGATGCTTGCTTATTCTGGGTAATTTGGTGATGGAATACATTGTCACCACTTCCCACTTCCACATAGGAATGGGTAATGGTTGCAGCAACCCAAGTGGGTGTCTATTATCAGCCTTGACCCTTTTACACTCCAAGCATTTAGCTATGTATTCAACAATCTCCCTCTTCATGCCTGACCAATAATATTGGCTCTTGTTTGCTGAAACTGTTTTCTGATATCTTGGGTGCCCAACATAAGGTACATTATGCATCTCTTTTAAAATCATACTCCTCAATTCATGAGAATTGGGTACATAAATTATGTTCCTATACAAAATAATTTCATCATTCCCCAATTCATGATCTTCAAGTCTATGTTGCATTTTACCTTTCTGCAATTTTGTTACCAATTCCATGTACTGCAAATCATCTTTTGTAGCCTCATAAATTCTTCTTTTAAGATTAGTTTTATACATGCTAATGGATGTAGCATGCAGTTCATGCACTCTCCTACTGAGTTCATCAACCACTTTGTTCTCTTTTCCTTTTACGTGCTTAATATCAAAGTCATACTCACAGAGGAATTCCAACCATATGCTATGCCTAGCATTTAAAGTTGGCTGATCAAACAAGTATTTTAGACCATTATGGTCCATCCTCATCTCAAACCTCTTTCCCATGAGGTAGTTCCTTCACTTCTTCAAGGAATTCACTATGGCTTCCAACTCCAAATCATGAGTGGCATAGAGCCTTTCATGCTCTTTTAGTTTTCTGGATTCAAAACATATCACAAATCCATTCTGACTAAGGACTCCACCAAGTCCTTCTTTGCATGCATCGGTGCAAACCATGAAATATTCATTGGGATATACAATCCTCGGAATTGGAGCACTGGTTAACAACTTCTTCAATTGCTCGAAGCTCTTTTCACATTTTGTTGTCCATTGAAACTTCACCCCCTTCCTTTGCAAGGAAGTGATTGGGTGAGAAATTCTCAAAAACCCTGCAATGAATCATCTATAGTATCTAACTAGACCCATGAAGGATCTGACTTCTGTCACATTCTTAGGTGTTTTCCACCCTTTAATGGCCTCAATATTTTAAGGTTTCACTGCTATCCCTTCTTCGGATATGATATGCCCCAAATAGTGAATTATGTTTTGATAAAATGAGCACTTGCTCAATTTGGCATACAACTGGTGCTCTCTTAACACTTGTAACACCATCCTCAAATGATGCTCATGTTCTTCTTCTAACTTGGAATACACAAGGATTTCATCCAAAAATACAATGACAAACTTGTCTAAGTATTCCTGGAAAAAACCATTCATTAAGCACATAAAAACAATTGGTGCATTTTGATAACCCAAATGGCACCACTATGAATTCGAAATGACCATACCTTGTCCCGAAGGCAGTCTTGCTAATGTCTTCATATCTGATCCTTACTTGATGATATCCTGACCTGAGATCAATATTTGAGAATATCTTTGCATCCTTTAGATGATCAAAGAGATCATTGATCCTTGGCAAAGGATACTTGTTCTTTATGGTTACTTTGTTCAATTGTCTGAAATTGATGCACAATCTCAATGTCCCATCCTTCTTCTTCACGAACAAGACTGGGGAACCTCAAGGTGACACACTTGGGAGTATATACCCCTTCTTCAGAAGCTCTTCAAGCTACATTTGCAACTCCTTCATCTCTGGTGTATTCATTCTGTAGGGAGTATTTGATACTGGAGATGCTCCAGGCATCAAATTTATAGAGAAATCAATATCTCTCTTTGGGGGTAGTCCTGGTATCTCCTTGAACACATCTTCAAAATATTTCAGGACTGAATGATCCTCCATATTTGGCACCTTATCCTTAGGTGCTTCTTCCATATGGGGTGAAAATATTTGTCAGCCCTTCCTATAACATTTCTTCAGCTGCATTGTTGAGATCTCTCAGACAGTAACTTCCCTAGGAATTCCTTGGACTGTTCTTGGTTTCCCTTCCTCATCCAGGAAAGTAAATGCCTTTTTATGGAAATCTAAGACAACATGGTGTTGGTCCAACCAATCCATACCAATTAGAAAGTCACATGAACCCAAAGGAAGATGTTCAAACATGCGTTGGTACTTATCCCATTCATGTCCACTGGACATGATTTAACCAACTCAATTTTTTTTCTCTTGGCTCCTATAACTAGTTGTACCAACAAAGATTTCCCATGCTTGCTTCTTGGAAAAAAACAATCTTTCCACAACTTTAGGATCTATGTAACTATGAATAGCTCCAGAGTCTATTAAAATAGTAAAGGCATGGTTATTGACCATACCTTCAACTTCAATCATGCGTGATTGAAACTTTGCTTGCTTGTTGTCCAGGGCTGTATAGATCCTTGGCACACTTCTGCCCATGTCCTCCACTGTTTCTGCTTGTTGTACATTGTGGACAACTCTCACTTTTTCACCTTTGTGAGGACAATATCTATACTTATGGTCTCCTTTATATTCCCAACATTGAATGGGTGTCTGCCTTGGCCTTTTCCCACCTACCTCATCCATTCTATGCTCTCTAAAAGATGGTTGTCCTTGAGGATTTTTTCTGAAAAAGGGTGTCTTGTTCCCCTTTTGCCTCTGTTCCCTCTTAAAATTCTTCTTGTCCTCCAAATCTTTCTGGAAAGTAGGCTTTCCTTTTTGCTGATCATATAAGCATTCTTCTCCCATTATGGTTTCTTCCAGAATATTAGGATCATCATATTGGGTTTTATCATTGATGAAAGATGGCAACCCACTCATGTACCTCTAAATCTTCATTGTCTCATCCTTGATGAAGGAGACATACTTCAACAACTCTAAAAATCTCCTTTCATATTCATCAATAGTCATGCCGCCTAGTTTGAGTTCAAAGAACTCTTTCATATTTTTTTCATAATACCTCTTGGTCAGGCATTTCTTCTCAAAATGCCTCTTAAATTCATTCCAAGTCACATTTTTCTCTCTGAGGTGTTTCACTTGTAAAATATGATCCCACCACATGGATGCCTTTCCTTTCAGCTGATAGATGGAAATTACCCCTTCTGCATGGGAAGAATAATTATGCAATTGGAGGTACTTCCTCATTCCTATCAATAATGTCTCAACATATTCATCCTTCTTGTGCTCTCCATAAAAAGTAGGAGGTTTGATCTTATTCATTTCTCCTTTCAAATCATCCACCCTAGACCTCTTATGCTTCTTGAAAGGGGATGGAATTGAGATACTATGTGATATCCTATGGGAATGATTTTGGGAGTGATGGTGATGCCTGCTACCACTCCTTGATCTTCCTTTCTTCTTAGGGGTCTTGAGGCTTCCTGATTTGCTGGAGTCACTCTCCTTATCCAACTTATTTTCAATTCTTTCCAAGCTTTGAATTAACTTCATGTTGAATTCTTCCTATTGTTCTTTTTCTTTCATAAGCCTTTCATTATCAGCCTTGTGGCTATGGACATCTATCTACAATTTTATGATGATCTCAACCATATTTATGTCTTCCTCCTTTCCTCCTCCATGTCTATTGGAGTTGATTCCTTCCAAACCCAAATCGACATTCAACCCTATGATTTCATCTTCTTGGTTGTAGACTACTTATGTATCCTCCATCACTCTACACTCTGTGCTGACTCTGATTTGACATCTATTAATTTTGCAAAAAATGTGTGTCCAATAGAACTTTGTCAGGCTAACTATTCTTGATAATTTCATGAAAACATGAACCATTATGATTCATTAATATATATCAGAATTATTTTCTGTTGATTTCTTGAGAAATTGACAGTTCATATCCAATTTTTGGGTGAACAGTTATCTTCTACTGTTCAATACCTTTCCAATGGTTGTTTCCATGCTCAATTACGAGTTTTGAGCATGAAGTTATGGATATTTGAACAATTGTCCCTTTCTTGCTCTTAAACAAGATTTCAGGCACTAGCCCCTTTCCTTCGGCCCCCAAATCCATGTGACCAGGGGATATGAACCAACACTAACAACTAGGTGCTTATCCGGAACCTCAGGACTTCGGGGCTTTGGAGCTTCGAAGGTTTCCTTTTCTGCACATCAAAAAACCCCAGGATCGTCGAACTAGCGAACTCGCGAAGAAAGGTGGGTCGACGATCCTCATGCTCTACTCAGATCTACGGTGGATAAGAGCTATGAGAATTTGGGCTTCGACGGTTTTCACAACTCCGAACTTTCAAATCCCCCGGAGCGTCGAATTGGCGAACTCGTGAAGGACGATGGATAGACGGTCCACGGCTTCCCAGCATCCAACAAATGATATTTACTACAAAACTTCGGGCTTCAATATTTCCTAAGCACTTCATCGTAGATCTCTCAGAGTGTCGAACTACCATAGAAACTCTCCTTCCTCCATGTATCATCTCCCGATCAACGGTTAAGATTAACTCCAGCCCTTCGGAAGTTCTCGACTCATAACATTCTCTAAATCAAATCCTTCGAAGTACTTCTTCTCCATACCTTGGGATTTGGCACCACGAATCCTTTGTGAGCAACAGTCGCGATGGACTTTGGCGTTCGGGCCTCTGGAAGTCCTCGACCTCAACTACTTATATATTGAATCCTTCAGACCACAAGATCTAATGCCTCAGGGCAAAGCACTAGAAGTGGACACATGGCCCAATCCGAGGGTTGACACGTGTTAAGCTCTAAATGGAAAATCAGTCTTTCAAAATAAAATAAAACACTGACATGTGGCACGCATCTTGTGTGTCCACATCATCCTAGGCGACATAATCAAGCCATGCCACTTTGTAACTTTTGGACTCCAGGACTTCGAAGGTTTGTAAGTTCTTCCAATAATTTTTTCTCGAACGCTAAACTCCCAAACTTCTTAACCTCCCGGGTCCCACAAAGTATAGCTATCACCAATCAAAGTGGTGAGATGTGGCCCCACCGTCAAGTGAGACATGTCAGGCTCCAATCGATCATAGGGCATGTCAAAAGTATAGAAACAAGTGACACTTGGCATACCTAGGTAGGTCCACATCACCCTAGGTGGTGTCATCTTGCCACGCCATACCTGACGCTAAAGGACTTCGAGGATTTCCTATCTTCGCCACTTTCCCAAAACTATCGAACTGCCAAATTTTCAAACTGTCGAACTAGTCCACATCACTCCAAGTGAAGTCATCATGTCACATCACTTCGACAACCCAAGACTTCGGTGATTTCTTTACATTTGTTCACTTACAAAACTCTTGAACTACCGACTGTCGACGACTTCTTCTTGTAGCTTCAGGTCTTCGATGATTTCATTGTTGAACACCCCACAACCCCCAAACTGCAAAACTCCTAAGATTGTTTAATATGAGGACACGTGTCCCTGGAAAATGGACAGTCCAGATTATTTCTAGACTTCGGGACTTTGTCAATTTCTCTGCTATGGTTTTAAAACGACCGAAGAGGCGAAGTCCAAAGGAATTTTGTGATTAACCTTCATGTACCTTCTCTCGATATGATGGTTGTGAGGGGTATGTCTCCTCCCAACAAATCCAACGACCCAATTTAAACTTTGCAGCGCAATACCATGTCTGTTGTGGTCTATCAAACCGCTACACCTCCTGAGCTTTTGAACACAACCAAGGTGTTCCCTCAACGCCCTCCTGACACTATGTACATCGATTTCTTGTGGAATTTTAACTCAAAATTACACATTTGTGGCCCATCCAGGTTCAATGTGGAAACCATGGGCTCTGACACCAAATTGTAATGTCCCCCGGGCACCCTGGCCATGGACATGCCACTATCTCAAAACCAAACTGCTCTGAAAACTAGATTGTAACATACCCAACCACCCAGACTGGGCAATGCCACTTGAAAACTTTCATGCTCTGATATACATATATATCTAATTCAATTTAAATAGACATAAAAACTATGCTCATACACATATTCACGCGAAAAGCGACAATAATACATACATGCAATAAACACAGGCAATTTTGATAACATTATAACACATGTACAAGATACACAACATACAATTAACATAGAATTGGTACTTATCTTTTTATGATAATACCACCGACTGCGTGCAGATATTCCATGAACCTCCCAGCCTTATACCATGCTACTCCAAGCTATCAACAGTGGATCACCCCAGAGATGGGATCAAAATCCACCCACAGAAAGGAAATCCTAGGCTAGGCTGAGGCTATGGAAAAATGCACAATTAAATAGGAAGGATTCCATCCAAGGAGCCTACTTATGCCCACTTCTCATAGACTCTCATTCCCCACATGTTTGTCCCACCCCAGGAATATACACCTTCATTGTTCCACATTCCATCAGTTGCTCCACTTCCCTTCTAGGGCTTCAACAACATGATGGATCAAGAATTCTTAGAGCTATGCAGCTACTGCTAGACTCCCTCCAGGAGAAATCACTTCCCCAACAACCTCTCCCACCTAGAGAGAGTTGCTCATAGGCATGACAACGTGCTTCTTATGTTCAGCTCTTAAATCAACTAGGTAGCCACAATAGTAAAATCGGGTAAGGCAAGGGATGGCTTGGAAATTATAAAGGTTCACGATGGTAGAGGGTTCAACAATGGAAAAAATATATCTGGCTACATACTTGTTCAATGTGTGCGTGAACTGGACAAGGGATGGAAATAATCCTGAGAATGAACCCCCGTGAGGAACGATGGCAAGAATGTCTGAATGGTGAGAATGAACCCCCACAATGATGGTATTCCTCCACATAATTTTGCATGCGTCCTGGATGACACTTGGTGCTCTGGGAGCTCCTTCCTCTCCACTTCGAGTTTCGTTCCTCTCCCCAAAGGGACTTAGGATAACTGGGTTTATTTCCCAAACTTTAGTAATTTAAGGAAATACATTATAATATACCCTTGGGTTAAACCTTCAAGCTTAGGCCCTTTTTCCTATCCTCTCAACCCCCATTCCCTTTCCCTTCCCAGTGGATCTTAGTCCCCCATAAATCTTTCTTCATGGTTTTTCTACACACAACGATGTATTTTATTAATAATCTGCATAATTAAATATAAAAAAATAGGCTCTCTGGCCTTAGCATCTAGGCTCTTCGGCCTAATAATCACATAAGCCTCCCAACTTATAAATACTTGGCTCACCAATATATAAACTTCATTAAACATAATTACAATTCATCAGGGGCTTAGCCTTGGGGTATTACACATTATTTTCCCATTGGATCATCCAACTATACCTACAATTGATTACACTCTATTCTCATTGTGTGAGGTCTCTCTCTCTCTCTGGTAACCTATGGCTAATCTCATTTCCCGAAATAAAATGTTTTCTTACCAAGTATTTAGTTGGAACCTAGGTAATATCTTAGGTTTGCATGACTTGGGGATATAGTGGTGTTGTAGGATCCATTTGAGTTAATGGCTTCTCATTGATTATCACCACACTATGCTAGCTATTTTATTCATTGTAATATGGGTGAATGATAGCTCCCAAGTGGTTGGTTTCATTTCGAATCCTTTTGTTCATATTGACTGTGATGTATTACATGATTTGTAAGTTCTTCTAGTGGCACTACCTCAACACAAACTAATATTATTTATTTTAGGATAATTGCACAATGCTTTTCATGGTTGTTTCTAATCTAGTGGAGGCACTAAAATCCTAGGTGGATTTTCTAGCTTTTGGGGTGGAAGAGGGATGTTGGATTCATGCATATAACTTACATTCAATGGGACATCTTTCATCTTTTCATATTTCTTCTCACCTTATTTCTCCTCTTTCTCTTCTTATTGGTTCAACCCACCAACTAGGTATGTCTTAGGATCCTTATTGTCTCCCTCGATTGCAGTAAGCAGGGTCTAGGCTTGGATTTTGGAGCCCCGATGAGTGTTTTTCTCCTAGTTGTGACCATAAATATAGTTGCATCCTTCCATACCCTTGTCCTCTCCTTGTGTTTCTTATCCCTCAATCATTTCTTGAGGGTCCATTTTAATCTCAAACCTATCTATTAGGGAAGGAGGCCGTTATTTTTCAGTTAGGTCAACATCAACCTTAGGAGTGTTACAACTCAGTGGAGAAGTGAATGGTTTTAGGTTGGAACCATTCACCCACCCCTCCTGGAGTGTCCATTAAGCTATTCCAACTTCATCAACATTGAATCCTTGATGTAAATGACTAGAAACTTTCCTAGCCAATGCATCTACAACTTGATAGGGTGTTTGAATTATATGTTGTTTTATAGTAGTGCCAAGTTGCCTTTCTCAAAATTCTTGTTTTTATGGCGATAATTCCATGCTTTCAATCACTCCTTCTCAATCATCTAGTGGTATTGTGATAATAAGTGATATTCCTCTAATTCCATTAACTTTGCATGTTGGATCTGGATTGATTATTCCTCTAATATTTTTATAGATTGAACAATGGATAGTCTTGATATTAGAAATTATACAAGTACTAGGCACCTATTTCCTATAGACCATACCAAATTGAGAGGAGTGTATTTCATCGAATTCTTTGTTGCAATATGGTTTCTTGGCACATCACTAGTATCTAATCATCCTATTCATTGTGGTTAACAACAAAAATCTTGGTCAAACCCTACTCCAATATATTATTGAATGCCTCAACCATATCATTGGATTGTGCGTTATAGGGGCTACTAGTCTAATGCTACACCATCAATTCTTGAGTTTATTTTTTAATAGTGTTGTTCATGAAATTTTTACCTTGAAAAATCATTAAATTTATGGTACATTCAAACCTAGATATAATATTTTCAAAGATGAGTCTTATGGTTCTATGCATGTTGTAGTCTTAGGTTGGTGTTCCCTTTATCGATATGGTAAGGTAAGTTTTCATGGTGATAATTTATTTGTTCCCATATTTCCTAGTAGGAGGATTAATGAAGCCAATAATGTCCACTAGCCATTTCTTAAAGGTCTGCAATTCATCTACTAGGTGTAGTGGAAACTCATCCTTCTTGAAAGGTCATTCAGTTCACTAGTAGACATTGAAAGAATCAACATATTCTTTTTCATCCTTGAATACTATTGGTGATCCAGATTGGACCATTATAATATTTTTCATCTATATCAATCCTTACATAGGGGGAAAAAATGAAGGAATCATCTTGCAAAATCATTTTAATGACATGTCCCAGTTTGGAAAATTGGGGTTTCAATCCTTGTAGAGCCATTTTTGGGCATAAAAAATTTCCCAGATTTAGCTTGGACCCCATTGACGCTATTATACACATTGATTCCTTTCCAACGGTGAAAACATCACATCAATTGGAGATCATATGAAAAATTTATGCTTCTTGCAAGTTAACTTACTTTGTTGACCACCATAGTACGAGTGAATTCCACATCAACCCCGATTACTCATGCATATCGGGCTAAATACATATGTATTTTCAAGAAGATTCTAGAGGGTACAAAACCTTATCAAAATTGAGGGTTGGAGGAAGTCAAAACCCTACCCCTAGATGGCTATCAATCAATGTTAAATATCGAGTTGTTAGGAGGAGATTGGGTTCCATTATTTAGCATTGTATTTGTTCCATAGTTGAGCATAGAACCTAGGAGAAGTATTTTGAGAGAATAACATAGGAGGAGAGATTTCGTAGTATCCATATAGGCTACATTGTCAAAGGAAACTCCATATAGAGTGCCTCTTTCTTTGTACTTTCATTTGAAGAAAAGAGAGCCGAGCAGCCTCAACTTCTAGCTTGGTTTTCTCCCATATTGGGTTTCCCTGGTTATATCTTGTGTTTATGTATGGATGGGGTGCAAGTGTTTTATTTAAGTTCTCTATTTTTTGTATTCTAGCTATTTCATACATTTTTAAGAAGAAAACCAATAATTAAAGAATCTGAGATCTAAAGGAAATTAACCTTCACAATAAAGATTTCAGTATTTTTTTAGGTATGTTGTGATGAACTATCCAATGGAATATCCACAATATTTTACAGATCATATTGGCATCAGAGCAAGTTTTCTTGTTTTATTTGTGTAAATTCACAGTGATCCATGAATCAGTTTAAGAGGAAAGTCGCAAAAACCTAGCCATGGCCGACGAGTTCGTTCATAACAACCCTCAAGATCCAATAGAAGAAATATTTGTGAGGATGGAAAAGTAAGTCCCTGACACATCTCACAATATGTTCCTCCTCATGGCATATCTAACCTAAGAAATCTTGAACCATTCAGAGAATTTGGAGACTCAAACTCAGAGATATGATTAGAAGGGAAATCAGGGGATAACAAAGACCCATAAAAGGAGTCGCAAAAAGAACCCAAGAAAGAGCAGTCAAGTTCCAGTACCATAAACCCTTCATAGTATTTATTCAATATGGAAGAAAAAGTGGACATAAATCCATACCAAGGTGATATAAATGTATTAAAATTGAACCATTGGTTGCATAAAGTAGAATTTTATTTCAACGTTCACCATATAGATGAAGAACGAAAGATATCATTTTCCAAACTGGAGTTAGAGGGCCATCCTTTAACTTGGTGGGAAATCCATACAAAAACTCTCAGGCTGGAGGGTGATCCACCAATAACCAGGTGGGAGGAATTCAAAACCCTCATCAAGTCCCAATTCTACCCTATCAGGTATGAATAGGACCAATGGATCTGGTGACACTACTTCAAGTAGAACAAAGGGTAGAGTATATAGAATAACACCACTAAGTTTAGAAATATGGCCATCATGCTAGGTATCTCTCCCAAGATCCCAGATGTAATACTCAAGTATATGGGGGGTCTACATAGCCATCTACAAAAGAAAGTGATTATTTTCAATCCAGGGATAGTGAACGAGGCATGTGTATAGGCACATTATATAGAAAACATAGGCCAAAAGAAAGGGAAATCAAGTGGTTACAAGAAAATAGAGTACCAGGAAGATTCCAAGGAGGGGAAGAAGAACTAGAAAGTTGGAAAGTATAAGAATATGGAAACCATTTCACATCAATGTAAGGATCCTAACGAACATTGAAACCATTGCAATATTCATGGGCACGCTGAGGAAAAGTGTTGGAAACTACATCTAGAGTTGAATCTAAAGAACCACAAGAAGGATGCAAAGAAAAAGAAGCTTATAGCCACATATTCAAGAAATCAGGTTGAAAGCAGCTCCTATGTGGATGAGAATATTGTCTGCACATCAATCTAGAATGAGGTGAATCTGAGTAGCCTTCATCACTAGGAAGAGAAGGAGATGACCAAAATACTCCACATCAAGATCTAGGTCAAGAAGACCAATATAGATGCCATGTTTGACTTTAGTTCAGAGGATAATCTCATAGCAATAGATTTAGTCAACAAGGTTGGATTGGAGGTTCATGATCATTGATCCACAATTCTCTCTATAAAAATTAAAAATGCAGGAACAATAAGACTGGTACACAAGAAATAAATGTTGCACAAATACAAATACACAAATAATGAAAAGAGAATAATGCTATAAGTGAGAAATGAATGACTATTCATTATATTTCATCACGAAGACACTCTTTTTATCAGAATGGGTGATTTTTGCTTACACCAACAACAAGAGAATTGTTACTTTAGTTATGACTAACAAGCGTTGTTTCACTTTTTATTTAGTTAACTTCCTAACGGAAAATTAATACTAATTATTTATTAGGAACTTCCCTACTCAGTTGGACTGGAAAGGGAAATTTAGAATAGAAACAATTGTGCAAAGGGAGATGGGTTCCCTCTTTGGTGGCCCAATTCCTCCATGTTTATATCCGAAAGCATCCTTGCTTCTGCCAGCAAGTGAGGGGAAGAAAACTGCAATGTTTCTAGAGATATCCACTTGGCCTGCGCAGGTGTCTGGCCCTTGTGACCCACAAGGTACGAAACATAGTGTTGATGGCGAGTGTTGTGAGTCCGAGAGTCTAGAACTGTGTATGTGATCATAGGAGGATAAAAATATGGTATATTTTCCACTAGATGATGTACCGTGACGATTTCCTCAAGGAGTGGTGGCTTGAGCAACCTGAGATTTTTGACGTTGAGCACATCCTAGATGCCAAGCTATGGTGTAAGTCGAGGCGATAGGAATTCTCACCAATGATTTTGAGCATAGTGTATGGAGCATAGCGCAAAGGGTGGAGCTTATGATGGTTTCCTTGGAAGTATTGTTTTTCTAGTGATAACCACACTTGATTTCCAGGATGAAAAACCAACGGTTTGCATCATTTATGGTGCCTCTTCTTAGAATGCTCATGTGTTGCTTGCAATGCCTCTGCTACTTGGGAATGTCATTGTGCAATGTTGTGGATGAAACTCTGCACTGATTTTTTCTCTTGTTGTTGTCATGTAGGCCCCAAGGATGCAAGAGTGAGTGGTAACTCTAAGGGCGCACTTGGATGAAATCCTAGACAAACCTCAAAGGGTGAGAAGTATGTGGAGGAGTGGTTGGCCTTGTTATAACTATGTTGAATGACGTGAAAATAATATTCCCACTGCCTATTTTTGGTAAAGTAGATGCAAAGAGAGTGGAATAGAGTGCAGGTAACAACCTCTATTTGGCCATAAGTTTGGGGGTGAAATGCGATGGAGAAATGGAGTTGGAATCCGAGTGAATACCATAGAGTATGCCAGAAGGTACTAAGGAAGAGGGATTCACGATCCAAAATAATGCTACTGGGTAAGACAAAATGAGGCCACACATGATGGGAAAAGAGGTTGGTAGTTTGCTCAATAGTTGTAGTTTTATGACAGGGAAGTAACATAGCCATCTTAGAGAAATGAAAAATATACAAACCAAATAGCATCAAGCTTGTGAAATGTGATAGGGAGACCACTCAGAAAGTCCATGGAAATGGATTCCTGTGGATGAGAAGGAACTAGTAGAGGTTGGTAGATACCATACAAATGGTTAGATGTCTTAATTTGTGAACAAAGGGAGAAAGTACGAATGAATTTTTCCACCTGTTTGGAAAGTGCATGCCAGTAGAAATAGCATTGGAGATTGAGGATGGTTTTGGCTATGCTGAAATGCCTGCTGCAAGAAGAGGTGTGTGCTTCTTGGATTAGAATGAGACAATATTTAGTCTGCAACATACATAACTTATTGAGTTTGTAGAGCCACCCTTTACGGATGGTGTAGTCAAGAAATGGAGTTTGTTTGATGAACATAGGTTGCTGCAAAGCATGCCAGACTTCTCTGAAACATGGATATGTAGCATACATTTCCTTCCATACATCATAAGCTACACAACGCACTTCTAAAATGTGCATAACCTACATTGGGGGATGAATTAACAAGTCCTCCATCTGATTGGAGGTCCCCTTCTTATATTTAATAACTAGGTGAAATTGTTGAAGATACACAACCCACTTTAATTGTGTTGTTCCTGCATCTTACTTTGGGAATTGATGAATATCAACAGATGATGGTTGGTATGTAGGATGGTCTCTTTACCCATAATGTAGTGGCACCATTTCTTGAGTGCTTGTACCAAGCTACAGAATTCCTTATCATATCTATTGTAGTTGACTTTGGATTTTGTAAGAGTCTCAGAGTGATACGCTACCAGATGACCTCCTTGTTTAAGTACAACCCCAATGGTGAATTGAGAGGTGTATGTATCGATATTAAAAGGATGATTCATGTATGGTAGTATTAGAAAAAAGGCTAGACACAATGTTGTCTTCAATTTCATAAAATGACGCTCAACCTGTGGAGTCCACTGAAAATTTGCTTGGTGTGACAACTGATGCAAAGGTCGAGCCAACTGTGAGAAGTGGGAGACACATTTTCTGTAGAAATTGATGCCTCCCATGAAAATTTTGAGGTAATGCATGTTGGAGGTTGTTGTCCATTGCATCAAATCTTGCACCCTTGAGGGATCTAGGAACACACCTTGGGTATCCACTATGAATCTGAAGTATTGGACGAAAGTCTTTCCAAAGAAGGAATTCTTTTCTTTCACCTGCAACTTATGTTCACACAACAATTCAAGCACTTTGCGCACATGTTGAAAATGGTCTTTCCAAGAGTTACTGAAGATCAAAATATCATCCAAATAAATAATGGCAAACTTACCTAGGTGTAATCTGAATATTTCATTAATGAGGCACATGAATGTGGTTGGTGCATTCATCAGCTCGAATGGCATTACCATCCACTCAAAAAGCCCAAATTTGGCCTTGAACATTTTATTCTATGTGTCTATTGTCTATGTTAGAAAAACACGATCGCGGAGCAATAAAATAAAAATAAATGTAGAAATAAAACACATAAGATACACAATACAATAGAGACACAAATATACGTGGTTCACCCAGTGTGGGCTACGTCCACCAGAGAAATTTCTAGGTCCTTCCTTTTTATTATCCAACAAATGAAGGGTTACAACCTATATCACACTCGTTGTAACTTCCTCTTCTTTCTCTCACAGTCTCCTCTCCCAGAATACAATATTCACAATGATACACATCCACAATACAATTCCCTCATAAAAGAGGGTTTCCCTCTAGGGAAAAAAACCCTAACATAACTTCTACCGTCAGATCTGCGACCTTATAATGAATGGTCTAGATTTACTATGAAATTAAAATATACATTTATAAGGCAATTTTTCCTTTGGGGGCTTTTCCCCCAAACCCCCATCAGGGAATGATATCCCCCAGGGGCCCACTTGCCCCCAAACCCCGTAGGGGGGGAAAGCCCCCCCGCGTGGGTGGATGTACAGTCTTCATGGGGTATAAACATGGATGAAAACAAATACCTATGAAATAGGATGATAATCAAGCTCCAAAACCAGCAGTCTACATGTGCACTTGATGTTACCCGACTATCAAGTCCATATTAGTGAATAAGCAATCCCCTTGTAGGTGGCCCAACAAATCCTCGATCCAAGGAAGGGGATATCGGTTTTTAATAGTGGATTTATTAAGGGTGCGGTAGTCATTTATGAGGTGACACTCATAATTTTATTTCTTTGGGATAATAAAGGAAGGGGATGCATAGGGAGATGATGAAGGCTTGATGTGGTCAGATTCTAGAAGTTGGCCAATTTGGCATTCAATTTCATAAACTTCTTGAGGAACGAGGCAGTAGGAAGGGGCATTGGGTAAGGATGTGCCTGGTATGAGGTCAATGTAATGCTCAATAGAGTGAGACAAGGGTAATCTTGTGGGCTGTGTGAAAACATCGGCGAATTCATCAAGCAAGGGGAGCATGTTCGTAGGTGTAGGAGTGGAAAAATTATTGATTTTAACAAGGCGCACTAAGAACAAAGAGACACATTTATTGATACTGACTTTCTCAATTGTTTCTTTGTTGGTAAGTGATGGAGTGGGTTTAGGAGTAGATGATGTGAGAATATAGGTGCTCCTGTCCAGCTGTAGATGACCTTGGTGGGAATTGGCATGGTATACATTGTTTCGGGCCTGTTGGTATTAAATGAAAAGTAATAAGTATGAACAATCTAGAGGGGAGACATCACATGTGACTGTATCGTGAAATGGACCAATGGTGAAGGGAACCATAAAACACCTAGAAAATGTGAGGCGAGGTCCACCCTTTTGTCCCCAACCAATTTGGTAAGGGGTTGGGTGTGAAGTAGTGGGTAGTTGAAGGCGTTGTACTAAGTCCCGTGAGACGAGGTGCTTTTGGATGGCATTTTCCATAATGAGGGTGGCCAATTCATGTTTTCTCTAGAAATTATGGGTGAAGAGAGGAATAATGGATGTTCCTGGTTCATTGGCGGTCATTAAAATGAGGGCTGGATCTACTTCAGTAGGGTTATCAAGGGAAGCTACTTCAGGATTTACAGGGGATTCAGTCGGAGAAATCTCTGAAAACAAAGTTTTGTTGGTGTGCATATTCTTAAGTGCGCGACAGTCGACAAAAGAGTGAAAATTGGTCTTATGAAAAGAGCACCAAGGCACATTACCAGATGAGGCAAGGAAGGACTATGGACAACTGATGGGAGAGTAGGGGAATTACCAAGAGTGGATGGTCCAGCTTGATCTTGAGGAGAATGGATTTGAGGTACCACCTTATGTTCCATGGCCAAGGCCCTAAGAAAATCCTTGTCCAAGGAAGGATTTATGAACATATCTACTTCACGGTGGATGCTTAACAATAAGAAAGAGTTGAACTTGACAGTCAATACCTCTTCCATATTAGTGTTGTGGAGTTGGATGTACAATATGTAGAAGATGTCGATGTATCCTTGGACGCAATGATTGGAAAGTTTCCAGAGATGCAACCATATATCAAGGAGGTTATTGATGATATCTCAACGGGTAGAAGCGCTCTCTGAGATCCTAGAAGAATCTGTCCCACATCGTAATGTGTGGTGTAGGTGTCTCGACCGAGTCACCTATGTCCATGACCCATGAATAATTCTCTAGCTCAGTGTCCCACCATGTTTTTGAAATTCCCTCGAGTTGCGGACGAGAAATTTGAAGCTTCATGGCTTCTATCATCTCAGGACATGTACAAAAGTATGTAGAAATAATATGAAGCCAAGAATTGACATTCTCACCATTCATTTGGCCCGCAAACTTCGTTAATTGGAAGAGCATATCGAGTTTCATGGGTGATGGAGATCTGTGTTGTTGAAAAAGGAGTATCTCTTAGAGAGCCATCATTAAATCCTAAATTGGAGTTGTGGCAGTGGATGCAGAATCCTCTGTAGACAGATCTCTTTGTGGTGGAAAAATTTTCATTCACCACAGATGTCGATCTGTTAGTGGATGTTTCACTGAGAATCGTTGAAATCCTAAGTGCACTGAGAAGGCACTCGATACCCTGAGGAGGGTGTGTTGGAAGTCCTAAGAAGGATGTTTATTTCAGAGAAAAAAATTGTTGAATGGCCTCTCTTTTAAATTATGTGGATGAGCAGAAGTTGGATTGGATCCAGGCTCTAATACCAATTGATCCACAATTATATTTGTAAAAATTGAAAATGCAACAACAACAAGATCGATACACAAAAAATAAACATTGCACAAATACAAATACACAGAGAATGAAAAGAGAGGAACACTAGAAGTGAGAAGTAAATGACTATTCGTTGTATTTTAGCAAGAATACACCTTTTTTATGAAACTGGGAATTTTTTTTTACAACAATAACAAGAGAATTGCTACTTTATTTTTGATTGACAAGTGTTGTTTCGATTTTTATTTAGTTAAATTCCTAATGGAAAAATCATGATAATTATTTATTAGGAACTTCCCTTCTCAGATGGACTGGCGAGGGAAGTTTATAATAGACTATGCAACATATTTTTAGGGGTTACAATCATAAGAATTTGAAGACCTGAGACAAAAATTTGATCTACATACAACACTCTTATAATAGATAAGTCCACAATTCTATTGGTAAGTCACCTTTTGAAACTTTCTTTGGATATTTTCCACCTTCACCCTTGGATGTTGTATATAAACATCAAGGAGGAGTGAGGGAGGACCTCATAGGAGATGCATTGAGAGAAAAAAAATATGTTGAGAAGATTAGGAAAATCCATTTGCAAGTACAAGAGATGTTGAAGAAGTCACAAGAAAATTGCAAGGCTAGACATGATCAACACAACACCGAGAAGTCATTCAAAGTGGGAGACAATGTTTTGTTATAGATGAACAATGAAAGACTACATGGTACTCTTAATAATATCAGGGATTCGTGGTATGGACCTTTCAAGATATTGGAGAAGGTGGGAGACAACACCTATAGATTTAGTTTACCCCCATACATGTGAATTTACTTAGTAGTGAATTTGGAGATTCTCAAACACTACGAACCTTCCATGTTTGATCATAAGAAGGAGCAGGTCCTACCTTCCATAGAGGACTTAGCACCAGATTCTCAAGTATATTTGACAAAGGACATTGTTTTTCAAAAATGTTCTAGAACTAGAAGACAAGGGAAGCATGACCTTTGGAAGATTGGGTTGAAAGGAAAACTTCTAGGAAAAACAAAGTGGTACTCCATGAACAAGGTAGAGGAAACATTTCCTCATCTCATCTAGTAAAGATTTTGGGGACCAAAATCCTACCTATATGGGGAAGTATAATCCATATTGGATAATTATATTATTTTCCATCTATGTTAATTCTTTCAAAGTGGAAAAAATTGGAGGAATAAACTTGAAAGATCATTTTAATGGTAGGTATTAGTTTGAAAAATTGGGGTTTGAAACCTTCTAGAGCCATTTTGAGGTAAAAAATATTCCATCTTAGTTGGGACCCCTTGAAGCTATTCTACACATTGATACATTTCCAATGGTGAAAAAATCACGTCAATCAGAGATCGTGTGCAAAAGTTAAGTCTCCCGCAATTTGACCTACTGTGTTGACCACCATGGTATGAGTGGATGCAACATTAGCTCCCATTACTCATGAATATGGGGATAATAACGTATGGAATTTCAAGAAGATTCTAGAAGGTCCAAAACCTTATCACAATTGAGGGTTGAGGAAGTAAAAACCCTACCGCTAGATGGATATTGGGAGATGTTAAATACTAGGCTGCTAGGAGGAGAAGGGGTTCCATTCTTTAGCACTATATTTGTTCTATATTTGAGAAGATCACCTAGGAGTGGTATTTTGAGAGCATAATATAAGAGGAGATATTCTATATCATCCATAAACACTACAGTGTCAAAGAAAACTCCACAGAGAGTGCCTCTTTCTTTGTACTTGCATTTGAAGAAAATAGAGCAAAGCAGCCTCACCTTCTAGTTAGGTTTTCTCCCTTATTGGGTTTCCTAGGTTATATATTGTGTTTATTTGTGGATGGTGTGTGAGTATTTTATTTATGTTCTCTATTTTTCACATTCCTTCTATTTCATACATTTTTTAGCAAAAAATGAGTAATTAAAGAATCTGATATCTAAAGGAAATTAACCTTCTTAGTAAATATTTCAATATTTTGTTAGGTTTGTTGTGAAGACATATCCATTGGAATATCCACGACAGTTTACAGATCATTGGGCCACCATATTCCTACCTTCAACACTTTTAAATCTATTACATTTCCTTTGTAGTGGCCTCCTACCACCTTGTTATGAATTTCCCATAAGATTCTGCTATGTTCGTCATCCATAATGCACTATTTGCTTATCCCATCTATGCTTGAATTATATAGTTTACCTGTAATCAATTGATAGTCAACAACATTGAAAAATAGTTGTTTATTTTTTATGGAGAAGTATCCTTGAGGGACAATTCACATAGTCAAGAATATGGTGATGCATTCTAAGTATTCTAGTGCCACTTAAACTTTGAGCAAATTGAATTCAGACAATTAGTGATCAAGTGACCCTTTGAACTCTTCAATATCCACTCGATATCGATGGTCTAGCATACTAATAATTCTTCCCAACTTCACCATGAGCCCAAATCTTAACTCTTGAAATAATAGCAACCACCCGTGGATGCAACCTTCCAAAACAAGCATCTTTACCAACTTCTTGAGTGAAGAATGATTCGTGAAGAATTTAAAGTTCCCTCCAAGCATGTAGTCCATGAATTTATGTGATGCATATTCCATTGTCAACCCTTATCTTTCTATGGTGTTGATTTTGGCCTTGGATAGATTCTTACTAGAAAAGTAGATTGGATGATCTAATTGTCCCTCCCCAAGATATTCTAGTATTTCTCCCAAAGCAATGTGTGAGGCATCAACATGTACATGAATTTTGATGGTCCAATATAGATAGAATAGTACTAGTGTGCTTACCATATTTTATTTTAGAAAGTTGAGGAAGAATCAACATTATACAATCTAGACAAAGAATTTCATATTCTTCAATAGTCACTCCATAATTGTTGTGATAGTGGCGATCCCCTTGATAAATCTTTGGTTGTATGTAGTGTGTCTTAGAGTCGACCACGGTGTATGAATGTTAGTTTAATCCTCCAGATTAACAATAGAAACTATTTTAGTTGGATTCATAAGAATCCCATCCTTGGAAACAACATGGTCTAGTAGCATGCCAAACAACATTAAAAATAAACTCTTTTTCAAGTTTAGTGAGATCTAGAACCACCGTACCTTATAAAAATCAATCATGACATTGAAACATGATCATTTAGTGTGCTATATACGATCTAGTAATCCAAGTAAACTTATAGGAACTTGTGAATGTACTCTGTGAAGGGGGATATTAGTATTCTAGAAAAAACTTTCAAGTCATTCTTGAGGCCAAATGGCGTGAAATTGTAAGCATAGGAACCCCACTCTATGGTGAATTTTTTTTTCTTCTAATCCCCTTGAACTATTTGCACTAGATGTTATCTTTGGAATGCATCATTAAATGAATATATTTATTTCCTCACTACATAAACTAATAACTTATCACTAAAGGGGGTAGGAAAAGGGTCATGAACACAAATTGCGTTCTAGTCCCAAAAATCCGCATAGAACCTTATTCCTCCTACCTTCTTGTCCTTGATTGCTATCAGATTGATCCAATCAGACTCCTCTAGTGGTAATATCATATTAACTAATTTTTTTTTTTAAATCTCTTCTTTTAATCTCTCTTTTATTCTTAGGTTCAACCTAGAGGGCCTTTTGTTGATGGGCTTGGAATCCATCTCTAGTTCTATTCACATCTCACCAATATCACATTTGATACCTTCAATTTTATTGAAGCTTTGTAGGAATAGATCAACATACTACTCAAGTAAGTTTTCAACCTTGGATATCATTTCAATAATCTTCTATGGACACCAACTGTGGTTGGTCTTCTATACAATGTTCATTTATCTTAAAGTTTTCATGTATATATCCCTTATAAGTTCCTATGTTGTCTCCTTGATTGATCTTTCTTGTTTTGATTATTGGATTGATAGGTGCCAAAAATTTTGTGGATCAAATTCTTCTTCTAGATCTTCAATTACCTTAGCATATCACTTAAAATCCCAATGATCATTTACCCAGATGTGGACTAGTTATTTCTATTGCTACTTATGTTGATGTGCCTTGCATGTGTACTCTAGCAATTTTTCCACCCTAGTATCAAATAAGAAATATGGAATGGAATCTAGATCATATCTGATGCTAAATTTATTACCTAAAACATTGGGTAGATCCCTTCTCTAAGATTCTTCCACTTGTGGGTTTGCCGACTAATCTTCTCATGTAGGTACCAAGCCTTAGGGTTAGGCTTGAAGGTGTAAATGAATTTATGGACCTAATATTGTTTTGAAAATACCTCCCTAGCCCATATCTAAACACACCCATCTACATGCAAGAATTCAATGGTACATGGGATGTTGCAATCTAAGCTTAATGATCCTAGGAGAGTAGTTAAGATCCACACCATCTAGACAATGGGTTACTCATAGAGGTTTCCTCAATAGTTTGGAATAGTTCTAGTTTTCACTGCAAAATCAATTTTCCCAACCACCAGAGTATGAAATGTTTGATATTATAGGGGTGGCAAAAGATATGGTAACCTTTTAGAAATTCTACAAGAGAAAGACAAATCCATTCTTGCATGTAGATGGGTGTGTTTAGAGATGGACTAGGGAGGTATTTTCAAAACAATATCGGGTCCATAAATTCAATTACACCTTGAAGCCTAACCCTAAGGCTTGGTACCTACATGAGAAGATGAGTTGGCAAACCCACAAGTGGAAGAATATATATATATATATATATA
>ML785164.1:66264-77040 GCA_009831015.1 Picea engelmannii
TATTATGAAAACGTTGTATAACATATAAACATTAATGTTATTCTAACAATGGTACATTATTTTCCTTCTAATAAACAATGCATATATTTTTATTAAGATGTGAATTTAGTACTAACATGGTTACCAACTTACGATAACTGTGATCTCAAAATGAGAACTATAGCTATAAATTCTTATATTTTTGGGTTAAAATCATCAAAATTAACCCCAAATTGAAAAGTGGTACTACCACAATAGCCCCATGTTTTAGTCTTAAAATTGCAACATTTTTTAAACCATAACTTAACACCCAAGGTTATTAAAACGGAAAAAAAGAAAAAACCCAAAAATTGAAAAATTAAATAAAATAGTGAGGAAAAAAAAAAAAGAAAAAAAAACATAATGATGAGAAAACTTGGTGTAAAAATAAATTTAAAAGAAACCACAATTTTAAAAAGGAGAAAAATAAAAAATCCCGTAACCTTCTTTTTAATTATTTTTAAATACCCTGAAAATAAATTAAAATAAAATTGTATTTAGAAATTCTTTTAAATTGAAAAAAATATAACATACATTTGAAAAATTGGAAGAAAAAACATTAAAAAAAGATCGTTTGTATGTGTCTGTACAAAAATGAAAATAACGAACAAAAGAAATTGAGGCATTGAGTGGAGGGGGTGATTCCTAGAATCAGCCCCCACAACTTTCCCCATTCCCAACCCCACGAATATCCATCACCACCACCCAGAAGCACCCACCCCTCCCTATCCCCATCCTTGCACATTGAAGGACGGGTGGGCTACTTATTTAATGGGCGGGCGTGGGGAAAGGAAGGGCATGCAATGGGTGGAGGTGATAATTGGGAGCTTTGGGGTGGCATAGGTGGATAATGTGGGGAACAAGGTTTCAAGATTGATTCCGGGAAGCACCCCCCACCAAATGGACCATATTTTTATGTTTTGTTTTTCAATATTTTTCAATTTGTAATTTTTTGTATTTTTATATATTTGTTTTTTTTTTATTATTAGGTTTTTTAAATGACATTGTACATTTTTATTTATTTATGTTGTTTTTTTTTTGTTTTTTTTTAAATAAAAAGGAGGGTATGGGACATTCTTTAAGTATTAAAAAAAATTAAGTAAAAAGAAACGTGTTTTTTCTCTCATTATGAGGTTTTTCTATTTTTTGTTTTTTTCTTTTATATTTATATTTTTTTTTTCATATTTTGAATTTTTCCTATTTATTATTATTTTGTTTGCAAGAACATTGAGATTTTAGGTTTTGTTTTAAAATTGTTGCAATTTTAAGTTTGAGAAAAAAGGGGGTTGTTATGTAATTTGGGAGTTTATTTTAATATTTTTGTTGCAAGGGTAATAGTTATCAAGAACATGGGTTTGAAAGAAGTTGTAACTTTGATCCTTAAAAAAAGGTGGGGATGTTGTTGGGAGTGCCACTTTTCGATTATGGGGTTGATTTTAAGGTTTTGTTTGTTAATGCCATGGTTCCAAAGAAGCTGTAATTTTGGTTCCCCCCTAAAAAAAGGTTGTTGCTCTTAGCACCACTTTTTGATTTGGGGGTTGATTCTAGTGTTTTTGCTGGAAACATTACATGGTTCTTAAGGTCATGGTTGCAAAGGTGGAAAATTTAACCTTGAAAAAAAAGGTGTTATCAATGGCACCACTTTTAAAAATAAGGGTAAAAATAGCAATTAAATGTGACCTCTAAAAAAAAATAACTCTAAAGGGTTCTCGTTAAGTCAATAACTACATTTACCTAAATGATGGAATTCCTTAAAACAAATTTGCACAATTGTAGACAATAGACCACTCTTGTGCACCACTATTTTCACACACACACACACACACACACACACACACACACACAGATTAAAAATATAAATTGATGAAGCCATGAAATTATTATGAGGTTAAGTGTTAAGGTTAGGTTTGAGGGTCTTAACATAATCAACTAATTTTTTTTTTTGGTGGATATTGGTCTATACTTATGCACCATATAAGTTGGGTCCTCAAAATTGCCATCGAAAATTCTTGCACCTCGAATATCTCTCTATTTATGAACCCAATTGTAGTAGGACCTACACCATTAGAAGCATATTCGTTGTGCCATTTCCAAATTGCGTTCATAATAACTATTTTGATCAACATTAAGGAAGTTATGGATATTTAATATTTGTAGTCTCAAGACCCTAACAAAACCAAAGAATGGAAATGTCGAGGAATGGGAAATGGGAGGATAGAATGACATTGTTTTGAAACCTGTAGAATGTGTTCCACCGATGTGGAAAAAATGTGGAAGGATTTAAACAAATTATGGAGGATCTCCACCAAATTAAGGAGATCCACATCACTAGCAAGGCAAAACGTATCCTTTCATAAAGAAAAAAACACTAGAGACATATATGCCTTGGGTGATTTAGAAGAAACTTGTGAAGAATGGCATATGGAAAGTTGTCATTTTTCAGAGGTAAACTACTTTTAGGTTCTCTGTGATGAATCTAACCTGATGAATCTAACCACCATATGAAGAGGATGACATTAAGGAAATTTAGGAGCCTCTTATGGATTCTTTTTTTCTATCCCATATTTTGCAATGGTGGTGTTCATACTATATCCACACCCGATATTTTGTAGCTATTTTCCTGATATTTTGGATATGGATGGTTGTATTTAGTTCAATCCACATGATCATAGCGGATATTTATAGCACCATACTCACCCATTTATCATGCTTAGGGGTCATCAGTTGGGAGTCAACATGAGCATTTGGACTCCTTCAGCATTAAGGCCAACGCTTGTACATGGGACCCTAGTTTTTTGGACTAATTCAATGTTGCAATCAACACCTGTAAATGGCACCCTAGTTTATTATTGTACATCGTCACTACAAGAATTGAGGGTTATGCTTCTTAAAAGGGAATGGAATTATGGAATCCTCCTTAGGGATTTTATGGGGGCCAAAAGGTCCACTATAGTTAATAATAGTGTAGGTATGGTGGCCATTTAATGTAAAGTGGATTGGGCACACTATGTTTATTATTATTAAATAAGGCCAACTAGGTAGTTAGCCTTGAATAAATGTAATGTGGCTTCATTAAAGAAACTCCACTAGGTAGTTTGTATTTTATTATGATTATGGGTTTCTAGCTATATATTAAAAAATATGGAGTCCTTCTTATCGATCATGTATTGGAGCCTAACTCATTAGGAGGTTTCCACCTCTAAGAGGAAAGTGTTGCATGTCATGAAGTGTATATATATATATATATATATATTAAATGAGCATTTCTATGTTTTTTGAATATCTTGTTTGTGATTCAATTTTTAAGATTTAAGCATCATAACAACTGGTATGAGCGCCCTTTCTTGGGATGAAAGAGGGAAGAACTTTTTTTTTTCATATTTCAAAGGGACAAATAGAGTCATAACTCTCAAATCCATTTTTGTAGTTTTTTGTGAAGAATCTAAAGAACAAATTGTAGATCTAAGTTCCTCTTGAAACTGCAATTTCAGAAAGATAAATATTTCATAATGGAGTGTGATAAGTAAAGATATCATTGATTTAAAATAAACTATTCTAGGGTTTTTCAATGATGGACATGATTATTGGAAAGTGTGATGATCGAACACCTTAAAATGATAAAAAGTCAATGATTACAATCCACTTTGAGGGGGAAAACTCCTTTTACAATATATCTAATTCATAAATACAATATGAGATAAGATGATCCTAAGACTAGGTCTCCTTGGTATATAAATAGGAGACAAAGGGTGCAATTGAAATGAAAGGGTGCAATGAAGGGTTCTAGCCGACATACTAGAATTGTAATAGTTCAATATCTAGGTCTTAATAAGGGGTTTAATACATAATATGGGGCTTTGTCTAGGGATTAACATGCCCCTCCCCTTCAAACAAGTGTTGTCCTCAACACTTTACTAACCACATGTGTTTCTGTAAGAATAATTCATCTTCCCATGCTGCCTCTTCCACTAGTAGGTTCTTCCATTTGGCGAGGTACTTTGTAATTGCTCTATTCCTCATCTACTTAATCCGTGTTTCAAGGATTGTTTTCGGTTCTACTATGATTTTCCCTTCTTCATCAATCTCTAGTAAAATAGTTTGTATCGAGATCTTTTTTCCGATGACCTTCTTTAAGCAAGAAACATGGAATATTGGATGTACACATGAAGATGGAGGCAATTCCAATTTGTAACCCATACTTCCAATCCTTTGTGAAACCTTATAGGGGCCATAATATTTGGGTTCTAATTTATTGTCCTTCTTTTTTTTCTTGAGGGGCATCTGTTTATATGGTTGTAGCCTCATAAATACCTAATCCCCCACTTCAAATTCCCTTTCACTGTGATGTTTATTTGCTTGTTCTTTCATCCTATTTTGTTTCGTAACCAAGTTTTGCTTCGATATTTTAAGAATCTCTTGTTGGTCCTCTATGTGGTCCTCCACTACTTGAACCTTTGTATTTCATTTCGAGGGTGATGTAATGGATGGAGGATCATATTCATACAATGCCAAAAATGGGGACATTTTTTTATGAAGTATGGAATGATGTGTTGTACCACCATTCCATCAAGGGAAACCACTTGACCCATTGTGTTTGTTTAGCAGATTCAAAGAAACAAAGATACCTTTCTAGACATTTGTTCAAAATATTAGTTTTCCCATCGGATTGAGGATGGTAAGATGAGGTGTGAGAAAATTGAGTACCCGAAGAAGAAAATAATTCAGTCCAAAAGTTTTGAGTGAAAATTGGATCTTTGTCACTTACAATAATATTAGGGACTCCATGTATCTTTTGAACTATTTCCATGAATATTGCATCTATTGTACTTTCTTTAAAAGGATGAGAAAGTGAGAAAAAATGGGAATACTTTTTCAATCGATCCACTACTACCATGATGATAGTCCTTCCTTTGGATTTGGGTAGAATTGTAATAAAATCCATTGAAACTTCTTCCCAACGTTGACTTGGTATAGATAATTCTTGTAGGAGACCTGGAATCTTGATTGTCTCTCCCTTATTCTATTGGTAGACCAAACATTTAGACATAAACTTTTGAATATCATTTTTAAGACCTTCCCAGAAAAAATCCTTCTTAATCATATGGTACATTTTCAAGGATCCTGAATGTCCTCCTATAGGAGAAGTGTGCAATTGCAAAAGGACCTCATGTTTGAGTTGGGAATTCTTACATAAATATAGGAGATCATGATAACCAAAGAAAATCATTCTTCCATACAAAATTATCTAATGAACTGGGGTCCTCTTGAAGTTGTTGAATGATATTGCATACCTATTGATGTTGCTTCCATTCTATTCTTGCTTCTTCCACCCAATCATATTGAGGAATAGAAATAACACAAATTGAAACTTTTGTTTCTTCTTCTTTCCTTGAAAGGGAATCTGCCACAACATTATGTTTTCCTTTTTTTGTAGATAATTTCAAAATCATAACCTAGCATCTTTGTAACCCATTTTTGTTGCTCTTATGAAGATAAGTGTTTCTCTAAGAAGTACTTAAAACTATCATGATATGTTTTTACTTTGAAGTCTCTTTGCTATTAGGTAAGGGTGCAATTTTTGAATTTCATGTTGCGTGGCCAACATTTATTTTTCATAAATGGGTTTAAGTAAGTTTTCTTCCTTTAAATTGGCTACTTTCAAACGAAAAAACCTTCCTTCTTTCATTAAAATTGCACCAATTCCATGGTTCGAGGCTTAACACTCTACAACAAATGTTTTTGTGAAGTCAGATGTGGCCAGGATGGGTGATGTACACATAGCCTCCTTAACAGTTTCAAAATATTTGGTTGTTGCTTTAGTCTAAGAAAATTCTTCCTTTTTTAATAATTTTGTTATAGGTGCTTCTATTTGACCATAGTTCTTGACAAACTTGTAGTAATATCCTATCAATCCTGAGAATCCTCTAAGTTTCTTGAAGGTTTTGGGAATTGGTCATTCCTTCATAGATTTAATTTTGTTAGGGTCCACTTTTACACCTTCATGAGATACAATATGACCCAAATATTCTATTTCTTGAACCCCAAAGGAATACTTGGAAGGATTTGCATAAAATTGTTTCTCTTCCAATAGTTGTAATACTCTGTCAACATGTTGTACATGCTCTTCCCAAGATTTTTTGTAGATTAGTATGTCATCAAAAACTGCTGACACAAATTTTCTAAGCAATGGATTGAAAATAGAATTCATCAAGATTTGAAATGTTGAAGGTGCATTAGTAAGTCCAAATGGCATAAACAAAAACTCATAATGAACTTAATGTGTTCTAAAAGATATTTTGGGAATGTCTTCTTGCCTCATTCTGATTTGATGATATCCCAAACGAAGATCCAACTTAGTAAAGAATTTTGCTCCATGCAATTCATCTAATAATTCATCAATGACATGAATAGGAAACTTATCTTTGATGGTCATTTTGTTTAGTTGTATATAATATTGACACCTTTTCCATGAACCATCCTTTTTTGTAACCATCCTTTTTTTTCTAGGTTGAATGATGTCGGCCTCTAACATTTCTTGGATCATATGCTCAATGTCACTTTTTTGTGCATATGGATAATTGTAAGGCATAATGTTAGGTGGGACACATTCCTAATTGCAAATTATTAACATGGTCATGATCTTGAGTAGGTGGGAGACCCTTAGGAATTACTACAAATACCTTGGAATGATTGTTGATAACTAATTGGAAATCTAATGGAGTAGAAGATATAGATGTTTGAACATCAAGTGAGCATAATTGTGAAATTACACCACATTGTCATTTTTTGAGTAATTTTGTCATGATATTAGAGATTATAACCTTAGAGGATTTCCCTTGGATACCTCTAAGCTCAATTTCCTTGCAAGCTGAGGAAAATATCATGAAAAGATCTTGAAAATTAAGGGCCATTTTTCCTAATGATTGTGACCATTGGACCCCTAATACAACATCAACACCACCCCTTCGGATGGAAATCATGGGACTATTCAAAAAATACTCCCCCATGTTGAGATTAATATTATGGCACTTCATAGAACAATTTATGGTACCTCCATTTGCAATCATTACTTGAAACTCTAGTGCCATATATATAAAGCAATTGAGATATTTTGCTAATTTGTAATTGACGAAATTATGGGTACTACCATAATCAATCAATATTGTTACATTTTTTTTTTTATGTGTCCTTGTATCTTGAGGGTTTGTGGAGTATTGATGTCAACTAATGCATGAAAATATATCATTGGAGTAGTCTCTTCTAGATCTATCTCTTGTGATGGTTCCAATTCTTGATCTTCTTCCTCTTCATAGTCAATGTAGAATAATTTCTTCTCAGTGTATTTATTCCCTTTATTGTACTTGTTGTCACAATTGAAACATAGTCCCTTCGCTCTTATTTCATCCATTTTTTGAGGTGTCAACCTTGTTGGTTTAGAAGAGGGAACATGGTGTTCTTTATAGTTATCAATGGCCACCCTTCTAGTAGAAATATTGTTTTTTCTACTTTCCTTTCCATACAGAAATATTTCTCTATGGATTTAGGTTTAAAGAGATGCACCTCATATTGAATGTTCTCTTTTAAATTTCCCATAAAGAGATATAAAAAATTATCCTCAGGAATGTTCTTAACCCTGAGAATAATCCTTTGGAATTGTTGAATGTTCTCTGCAATTGGACCTTTTTGCCGAAGATTTATCAATTGACTAAAGAATGTATTTCTCTTAATATCCCCATAATGTGATATCAATTCATTTGTAAAAATGGACAAAGAGATAACATATTTCTTTTTTCTTTCATAAATCCATTGATACAACACAATTTGATCATTTTCTAGATACAACAATGTAATAGGTACCTTTTGTAGTCTTGGTGTTTGGTGTAGATCAAAGAATTTTTCCATTTGGAATATCCATGTTATAGGATATTTACCATCAAACTTCATCATATCGATTTTTGGAATGAAGTAGTTCCTTGGTACTGTATTAAAACCTTGATGAGGTGGATCTTGAAATAATTAATGATCATGACTTTGATATTATGTATCTATGCTCTCCGAATGTGAAAAAATAGTCCCCATATGTGATCAAGTCTCAACATCTTTTCTCTCCTTATTTTCATTATTTCATTTTATTTTGAGATCTCCTTTAAGGAGTCTCTCATATAGAGCATGAAATATCATGGAAGACATGGAATTTTTCAATTCCTTCATGTGTATTTTTGTATTTCTTCTTTATTTCCGTCCATCTTACTTTTCATGTCATCCATATTATTTTCCTTATGTTCTCGATTTTCGTTTGTCTTCTCTTCCATTTTATCTTCCATTTATTTTTTTAGGGCTTCTACAGAATATGCTAAATCCATTTTCTTCAACATACTGCAATTCATTTCATCAACTTGGTTTTTTAATTGGGGTAGTATTTTTTCAAAATCTTTATTTTCTTCCAACATATGGTGTGAGGTTTCTGGAGGTTTAATTGGTGTTGAAACCCTTTTGTATCCATGTGAAAAAATAATAATATCCTATTTTCCCTCTTTATCACAAATTCTGAATCACCCAAAATATATCTTCCAATAAAAAGTTATTCCAATTGCAATTTACGTACCTTTTCAAACCTTAATTTGGATTTGTCCTCCTAGTCGACCTTACTTCTTATATATTTATTCAGTTTCGACCCTTTTGAGTCTAAAATTTTGGCCTCTAGTACTCTGATATGTCCTCTATGAAATGCCACATGTATGAAAAAAATTTGATGTGCCCAGTGAAAGTTATGATAACTTTCCCAATCCTTGCTTCGTTTTGAAATTTTCTAGAGAGCAAACTTGTACCTAATGCCACGTGTCCAATATTTGATACTTGAATCTAAAAATTGTACCAAAAATACTAAGTATTGTCCTATTTCAAATGCAACTAGTCTCACTGAATTTATATCCTTTCCAAAAAAGAAATGATGATTTTACCTTAAACAATTGTTTGAGACTAGTAATAGGACTAGTTATAAACCCTATATTCCACAAGGTGTATCTCCAAAATTATAATGACACCGAAGATTAAATTTCTACCAGATATATCTTGCAATGTATTCTAAATAAATTCCAAGTTTCTTTGTTTGAATTGTTCTAGAAAAAATGTTATAGTTAAAATGCTAAGATGACTTGTTTGGAAATTAAAACCCTAGGATCAATGCTCTGATACTAAGTGTTATGATCCAACACCTTAAAAATGAAAAAAAAAAGTAAATGATTATAGTCCACTTCAAGGGGGGAATCTCCTTTTACAATATATCCAATTCATAAATATAATATGAGATAAAGTGATCCTAAGACTAATGTTGGTGTTTTGTTCCACGCTTGTGCATGTGCTTCTTAACATTGGAGAGTTTAGACCCAAGACTCATCCAAAGTTGACAAAAGAAAAACCCATAGCATTGAAATATCAATCCTCGACCAAGCCCGAGGAAATTCTCACCCAAGATGCAAAGAGGATCACAAGTACCATAAGGTCTTGTGTCGAGGATGAAGGACTCAAAAAACTAGGATCCATCTGGGATGAAATTCATAAATTCCATATCCGACAACTTACTGTGCTACTAAGTAAAAAAATACACACACACATCCAAATAACACATGATATACACCGAAAAGATAAAAATTGTTGCATCTTTATTATTCATTTCATTCCATAATACAAAATATACATTACGAAAACTATATTAAACAACAATAGAGCTTCATATCTTCTTTAGATAATTCCTCAGAAATACAACACATTGTGTAATGTGCATCCTTTCATATCTCAAACATATGAAAGACTTATATTTATATTCATAGAATTGTAATATTACAAAAGGATTAGAGTGAGCTTGATTCTAACAACTCAATGGATCTCATCTAACCATCTAACTCTATATTTGATGTTGTTTTTTATTTTTATATCTTTCTCTACTTAGGAGATCTGCCTCTTTCTTCTCTTCTCCACTCGCTCGACTGACAAACTTCCTTGCATGCTTATGGAACCTATCTGTAGTCCACGTAGCCTTCTGGAATCAGGGAAATATTAACTGCCTCTGAAGATTTCCTTTTGTTAGCTCCATGTTCTCTTGTATTGATGGCATTAATCACTGGAGAAGATTTCTCAATGATTCTTCTCTTGATTCCAGCATGTATCTAATTGATTTATGGCACAACTATAAAAAAAACCGGAGTAGCATGCACTTGGTAGACTTTGATCTTGGCATGCAGTATCAAAAATTGGTCCAATGCACACTTCTTTTCATTCTCCGCGTAAAATATTATGCGCACACAAAACTAGGAATGAGCATGCACAACATAATTTATGTGTGCGTTCAAAATGAAATCAAAACTTTGGGTTCCAATAGGCCCCCACCACTATTACTTGTTTTGTCCTCGAGCCAACAACTATTGGTTGTGGAGCCTGGTTATCTTCTTGATTTAGAGGTCTTTTACTTTCAGTCGTGTTTATACCCCATGAAGTATTTACACCCCAGAAGTATGTACACTCTTCCACGCGGGGGAGTGCAGAAGGGGGTTACCCCCTCTGCGGGGTCCGGGGGGGCTATTCCCCCGGTTGGGGGGTCTGGGGGCAAGCAGGCCAACCATTTCAAATTAACTAAGGAAATGTGTCCCAAGACACAGGAGGAGATAGAATACATGTCCAAGGTCCCTTATTCATCAACAGTTGGCATCTTGATGTATGCAATGGTTTGCACAAGACCAGATATTGCACATGCAGTGGGAG